>SSNQ01000141.1:533383-548433 GCA_006942095.1 Nothobranchius kuhntae | reverse complement strand
GTATGTGAAAAAAAGACACACAAACCGTCGGGGGGAGGGGGGGGGTTTGCCCTGGGGGGTGGGGGGGGGGGGGGGGGGGGGGGGGGGGGGGTCATTTTGCCTTGGCCCCCAAAATGCCTTGAAACGGCCCTGGGTGTGTGACTGAATTTTGAATGTGATCTGTTATTACATGTGTATAACTTATTGTTTTATACAGGTAAAAACGTGTAGTGGAGACAAATCTACCTACATTTTACTTTGTTTTCTTGTTTTTATTTAACTATTTCCTGTCCTGTCTGTCTCTCATCTTCCTGCATCTCCTCTAAACTCTCCAGAAAAACTGTTGCCTGGATTCTTACTTTTTCACCTCATCAGTTACTTCTGAGCAGATCAAAGGGATCTCCTGACCGCAAAGCGGAGAGCGCGTTTCGATGCTGCGTCAGTGAGGTGACATCACCGCAGCACAGGTGATGAGCTCCGCAGTAGCAGAGCGCTTCACGCACAAATAAGACAGAAAGTAGAGAACATGTGCGGACATGAACGATCGTGTGTTCATTATAGTTTTTTGGTTGCGCCACTTTGAGAATGGACCGTGCGCTGGACGCAGCAGCCTGGAGCGCTGAACACCAATGATCATCGCTCTACCGCTCTCTGTGCTCTCTGCTCAGACGAGTCCATAAATGATGTAATATAGGTAGAAAACGTTTATCCGGCTCCCCTGGATGTGTAGGATATACAGCTCCCCCATAATGTGATCCCTGCTCCTGGATGAAAACCGGACATTTTCATCATTACAAGAACCCCAGGACGCCCCGGACAGAGAGTGAAAAGTGGACATGTCCGGGGAAAAGAGGATGTATGGTCACCCTAGTTTAATACAAAGCGGGAGATTACAGATACAGTATTTAGCTCGTGCCCTTGCTGCCCTGGGCCTGGGCCCTTTAGGGTTCATGGACCCCTGGGGAATTGCCCAGTTGGTTATCCGGCCTGTCCATAAGTGTCTTTACTTGAAAACCTCTCCAACTTTCGCTGCCTTTAAAAATGAAGTACTTCTTTTGAAAGAATCCTTAAAACATTGCAAATTAGACAAAACAAATATCCTATTTGACGTTTTGAAACAGCTTTGTGAATAATGTTAAAGTTTACAAATGCGTAACAATACTTAAATGTGTTCTTGTTATCTCTTTCCTTTTTCCTTCTGTTTATTGACATGTTCTGATACACTTTGTACTTTTTCTCTACTTGATGACTGTTAAGTTATTATCCTTTATACTCTTTATACATTTGATTACTAATGGTTTGTTTACGCTGTATTGTCATAATTTCATAATTAAAAAAAAGGTCTGTCCGCCTGTTTTGCCGGTGACTTTTATTTTGAAGTCTCACCAGGTTTTTTGACGTATTTCCCGTTAGCAAAACGAAAGCCGGTTATATCTGAAGGTTTCTCTCATAAACAGCTTCTCTGTGGCTGTGTTGGTCTGGCGGCTTTAGCTCCAGCTTGTGTAACGCCTCCCTGTTTCCCTGTGACCTTGAAACCCGGTCAGTAAGTCAGAAAGACGTTTGTTTGGCGTTAGCTGAGCAGCCTAGCTAGCTCATTTGTTTACTTTAGTGTTTCCGGGTTGTCGGTGACTCCGTGTGTGCCGCGGTGCTGCTCAACAGATGCGTTAGAAAACACCCCCAGCCACCTACACGACTTTAACCCAGCAGCGTAATGAGACTCGCACCTTCTTACCGACCAGACCGGGGAAACCGGATAGATCCGCTCTGAAACCAACAGTAATAACTTGCTTTGAGTCCTTTTCTGGGATGTGGAGCAGAAAGAAGAGATGAGTGCCTCCTGGCTGCCTGAGCTGGTCTCAGGTCTGTGTCAGACCGAGGAGGGGAACCCTTTTCCCGTGTGGCAGGATGGAAACATCAGTCCCTGCTTCAACCAGCTGGTGCTCGGGGCCCTGCCCCATGCTGGCATGGCAGTGCTCAGCGCCTGCTATCTTGGGATGCCAAGGTGGGTCTGACACACTAGAAACAAATGACTTGTGGGTTTAGACATGTCAGTGTGCTTCCCATGTCTGTAATTATGCTTAAAAAGCTGTGATCGAGGGTTAAGTTAGGTGCTGACGTGAGCCAGTACCTCTGAAGTGTGTGTGTATGTGTAACGGATGAACCGAGCCATGCTTATTCCTCCTCAGAAGTGACCAGCTCCACACATCTCCTCCCTGTGGTTGGACGCTCAGACTGGTGACAGCTCTGCTGGTCGTGGTTCTCTTTGTGATAGACCTCAGCCTGGTCGGTGTCCTCCAGCAGCCGGACATGTATCTGGACATCCTAATGGACAGCTGCGGGGTCCTGGCTTGGATGGTCCACGGCAGTGCCATCGCAATACTCATGAAGACTAGATTTAGGAGAACCAGGGGACCCCAGCTGCTGTTGATTACGACTCTCCTGTTGGTACCCAACCTTGTCATCAACTTGGTGATTTGCTGCAACAGACATGACTGTTTAAGCCTCACAGAACCGTTTAAACTGATGAGATTTGCTCTTGCCTTAACCCGAATGCTTCTGTTACTGGGTTACCTCCTCGCATTTGCTTTTCCCTGCATCAGTAATGCAGATTACACCCTGTATATTAATGCTGTGGATGGATCCCCTCTCCTTCCAGAGGATGTCCAGCTGGACACGGGTGAGATAGTCGCTGAGGATGGGAGCAGTTACCTCTCTCGACTCTTCTACCTGTGGTTGGATCCTCTCCTCAGAAGAGGCCAACGAGGGGAGCTGACAAGACCCACCCATGTGTATCACTTACCTCAGAAGCTTCAGACTAGTGTTGTTTGTCAGCACTTCCATCATTGTTGGGGAGCATGTCGACGAGGGACGGGAGTCGACGATCAGCAGGATTGGCGGTCCAGATGGGATGATGGAAGCCTCCCTAAAGGCTCAGGTCATGAGGAGGTGTTGGAGCTGGAAGGTGATGTGCGATTGCTGAGGGTCCTGCACAAGGCGTTTGGGCTGCGGTACTACATCCTGGGTGTGCTAAAAGTGATGGTTAACATGTCTAGCTTTGCAGGTCCCCTGCTTCTCAGCAGACTGGTGAACTTCATAGAAGACACAAAGGCCCCAGTCACCGAGGGTGTCTGGTGTGTCTTGGGGCTCTTTGGTATGACCCTTTTCAGTTCTGTTCTGCAGAACATCTTTGTTTTTGAAGTTTCCAAGGTGTCTTTGTCTGCGCGTGCCTCTCTGGTGTCAGCTGTTTATGGAAAAGCCTTGAGAGTTAGCAGCTGCAGCCTGGCAGGCTTCTCTTTAGGAGAGGTGGTGAACTTAATGAGCACAGACACTGACCGCGTGGTCAACTTCTTCAACAGTTTCCATGAGCTCTGGAGCCTGCCGTTTCGCTTTTCCATCACGCTCTACCTGCTCTACCTGCAGGTAGGTGTAGCGTTCCTTGGGGGGCTCTGTGTGGCACTGGTGCTGGTGCCATTAAACAAGTTCCTTGCCTCTCGGATCCTTAGCAACAACAAACACATGCTCAAGTGCAAAGATGACCGTGTTAAGGTGAGGCACTTGACATCTTGTTTTTTATGCAATTTTAAAATATTGTACTTTGACTAATGGCTAAATACAATAATTATTTAGTCTAACAGTAAAGTGAAATGTTGGTGAAAGTCGAACTTTTGCTGCATATATATTTATTTTTGTTTTAAAGTTGATGACGGAGATTCTCTTTGGCATCCGTGTCATCAAATTCTACAACTGGGAGCCTCATTTCACCCAGAAGGTGTCTGAACATAGGAAACAAGAGCTGTCCTACCTCAGAGCCATCAAGTACCTGGATGCTATGTGTGTGTACACCTGGGCTGCTCTGCCTGTCATCATCTCCATCCTCACCTTCGTCACCTACGTGTTGCTAGGACACCAGCTGACTGCAGCCAAGGTAGAAGCTCAGATCTTTGTGGCGGCTTGTCTGCGTTAGTTTTAATTGTAGAACAGTCCAATATTTACATAAACTTTGATTTTAAAATAAAAACGATCATATCAAACCTTTGTGATCACTCCCCCATCCTACCTTACCTGTGTCTGTCTCATCATAGTCTTGGAAATCAGTGAGAAGGATGACCTGAAACGTTTTTTTTCTAATAAGAAGTATTAAAAATGAAAGTATTACTCTTTAACCCTTCCACTGTCCTATCAGGTGACCCCTCCAGGACGTGGAGTGGTTAAACATGGTTGGGGTGAACGCAGCAGGTTAGAGTATTAGCTAAATGAAGCTTCACCGCCCTTTTTCCAGGTCTTCACCACGGTCGCTCTGGTAGGAATGCTGATCGTTCCGCTGAACGCCTTCCCCTGGGTGCTCAGTGGTATTCTGGAGGCCAAAGTTTCTCTGGAACGAATCCAGCGCTTCATCGGACTGACGAACCAGGATCTGCTGGCGCACTACGCCCTGAGTAGGAGGCTTCATTTGTCTAAGTTTACCATATACCAAGTTTATTTAGAGAGCACATTATAAACCCACAGGAACAAGGATGCTCCATATTAAAGAGACTGAATGCAGCAGCTGACAAAGTGACACTAAGTTAGGTTAAAGCAACTCCGTAACAGTGAAGTGACTAAAACAGCCAATAACACAGGAAAACACATTTGTTGGGTATTTTTAAATCCTGAAACTTAACCCTGAAATGACCCACACACAGGAGAAGAGTCGGTAGGTTTTATGTTGTGTTGAGACAGCGGAGAGAGATGGGCCCCCGCCCTATCAACTCTGGCCTGTTCTCTCCACTACAGATGGTTTTATTGAAACAGAGACAAAGGAGATCCATCACTGTCCACACTTTAACCAATAAACACTGTTGCTTCTATCTAAGGCGGGACCTTCTAAAAAGGAAGTCTCAAGTTACAGAGTTGCCTGCTGAAAGCCAAAAACTGCTGAGTCATTCAGAAACTCTGGACTCCTGTTGCCAGGCAGATTTTCCTACCAACCCCCACAGATAAACATCAGGCTGCATTCCAGAGCTCAAGAGGAACAACAGTGTGGCAAGGTGGAGCAAGTAACTTGCTTTCGCCCGTCGGATTCCCTTTCCTGCATACAGCGAGCATGGAAGCTACACACAGTCTCATTCATGGTTAGAGGTATTTGCAGTCAATGTGGGATTTTCTTCAGTGTCAGAGCACAAAGTTGCACTCATAAGAACTTGCGTTGAAACCGAGCACTTTAACGGTCCGGTTAGACATTTTATACCACTTGTTGTCGAGAGGTGAGTGGTGTTCGATGAGGGCGCGTTTCCTTCTGTGCCCCTCAGGTCCGCTCTAGGACCAGAAGCAGAGCGTACTCCACCACCAGGAACCACAGCAGGTCAGCCATGGCCATGTCATGCTGAAAACCCCCATGTCACTGGTGTCACCTGTTAATCAAGTTCCTTCTGTACCTTATAATGTGGCAGGTGAATCCACCAGAGGCGCTCAGCGATCTTTACTGCAGCGGGAGTGATCAATAAGACCTGAAAGGGGCCCTCCCACCTGGGACTTGTCCCGTTTCTTCTTTTGATTGCTTTTATGAACACCCCGTCCCCATGTTCAGTAAGCTGTTGCTGTTCCTGTAAAACAGGTAAAGCAGAGCAGACCATTTGCTCCCAAAACTTCTCTAGTATACAACACATATTTTCATGTAATCTGCTAATATAAGTTCTTACTTAACTTCGTTGATGTCTGGTTAGCAGAAAGAAAGTCGGTAAGCTTACCGACTTTGCCATAAATGATTTCAAACAGAGTTAACCCATTATTTGTTGATGTTATGCCCATGTAGAGTTAGACTAGATCTAAACAAGCCAGGCCTTTTGTTTCTTCCATTTTTAGGCAATTTTATAAATCGTATGTTGTAAAATTCTTGTGAAATGCTGCTGTTACATGTGTACTGTTCCTCCCCCCATTTCTGATAAGATGGTTAAGAAATGTGAGCACAGGATAAAACACACCAGGTCTAAAATGTAGAGGAACCGGGCCACCCTCCAAAACCTGACGGAGACCTTCAGCTCGGCCTTACACCGGGCTAGTGGTGGGCCTGCCGTGCATTCCTGAGTTTGGGGCAGCAAAGGAAAAGGCCTGCTCCCCACGAGAGTTGTAGTGAATCTTAGGGGCACACAGGAGCCGGTGATCTGCAGAGCGTATAAATCAGGAAGGGGCATAGGGTGTGAGCAGTTGGGACAGGTAACTAGCCTGGCAAGCCAGACTAAATAAATGTATTATTTAGTCTGGCCACGCTCCATTGACGGCTCTCGGTTGTGGGGCGGGTTCTACCGTTGTCTTTCAAATGATCTCCGCATTCCACTGGACAATGAATGTGACATACTCTTGTTTCACTCTGTTGCATCATCCCACCCACCAGGCATATAGAGGGCCCTGATTGGCCCACAAAGCGGATAAAGCTCTGTGATTTGTTCACTAAGCAGATAGAGCACTATGATTGGCCCACCATTATGGACCAATCACAGCTCTTTTTGTGTTTGAAACCTCTCTAGGGAGCTGTGATTGGCTAGCCAGAGTCCTGGTAGGAGCTGCGAAGGTTCCAATGGAGCATGCCTAGACAGGTAACAGGAGTTGGACCATTTGGGGCTTTTTAAACAACAGATAAAAGATTGAACTGAGCCTGGTGGAGTGCAGGACGCCTGTATGAATCAGCCGGGATGGGAGTAACGCAACCGCGTCCAGAAGTGTTGCTGAGGAATCTAACTGCAGCGTTCCACCCTTTCTGGAGACTCACAAGAGACAATCCATTAAGCATTGAGTTGGAGAAGCCCAATCCTGAGGCGATGAAAGCGTGGACGCCAGGCTCTAAATGAGGTCTCTTAAGAATGGACAGGAACAGAGTTATACGTAAATCTTTACCGTGGCTTTGGTTTGTGAAGTCATGGACACATCGGTCGAGTTCACCTCCAAGCGGGTCTCACGGGGTTTCCTGTTTAGGAAGGGGCGAGAGGGAAGCCTGCAGGCCATCCTGTAGATGACACATACCTGTTGGGAGGCGTCTGCTGACATGCTTGTAGTTGTTTTGAAGGGTAATGTGCTTTAAAATAGAAAGCAAGATCAAAGAGAACAGTTTTTACAACATCTTAAACCTTCAGTGCTGTTTGACTCATTTCCATACGGTTTGTGCTTAGTGTCTCCTGAAGACAACCAGACATCAGTCCTGCTGAGCCGGGGGACGTTCTCATGGCAGGGACCTGATGATGGTAACAAGTGTGGATCAGACGGCGGCGTTGGAAAACAAAGTCTACTTTTACACAATCTAAACCTACGTGTGACCAAGGTACAGTTTAGTTTAAGATCCCCATCAGCTACTGCAGTCGCAGCCCTTCCTGGCGTCCGCAATGGTTTTGTCCTTAGATGGACGAGTTTGTTTGTTTTTCCTGCAGGGCTAGCGCTGTTCTTCTTATTTTAATAATAAAAATAAGGCATAGTTGATCACCATAATATAAGATGCATCATCATACATGGTTGCTTAGAGACGAGATGCTAGTTTGTGTTTTACTTCAGAAGCTGAGAAAGGTTCAGCATTAGTGATGGCTTCTGTCTCGTCCAGGGCTCGCTGGTCGTGGTCGTGGGGAAGGTTGGCTGTGGAAAGAGTTCCTTACTAGCTGCTCTTACTGGGGAACTCAGAAGGTACCATCATCTCCAACATTTAGCCAGCGAGAGAGAGCTGATGCCTCAGAACAGTTTTAGTGAAGCAGTCCTGGTAAAAGGACTTATTACAGGTTAGAGGACGGCTTTGTAGTGGAACCGTAGATCAGGGGCCTCATTCATCAAGCTAGCTTACGCACAAAACGGGTCGGAAAATGCGTAAGCAACTTTCCACGCACACTTTGGGATTTATGAAAGAAAACGTAGCGGAAAAATGTGCGCAACTTTAAGATGACTAAGGACCTGGCTTACACACATGTTGGACATGGAGAGCACCTGCAGGGCTGCTGCTGAGAAGATACAATTATTATGAAATCCTGCAGCATTATCACTTGTACCGCTTCGTTTTCACTTAGAACAAGACCCCCCACACACACACACACACACACACACACACACACACACACAGCCTGAAGGCAGAATACTGAATGCAGAATATCAGCAGGGGGACAGATTGAGACAGAACACCATGCGTGTGTGACAGTGTGTGTGTCCTGTCACTGTGACACGATTGATCATGCGCCCTGGCCACTTGTACAGGGGTGATCTGTGTTTGGTTGACTGGTTAGTGCACGTGACTTTCACCTGGGAGTTTGGGGATCAAATCCTGATTGGACCATTTTTTATATCCGCCACAGATCTCTCTGAAGAAGTCAGCATTGACGGCTTCAGCAACGCTGTACCACTCTGTGGATTTTCTCTTATTTGTTTTGCAAAAGCACTTCCTTTCATTTCTCCACCTCACCCACAGGTACCTCACCTTCTGCTTGTGTGAAATTGCGCTTCCTTGATCTACCTTGGTCTACGGTCGCCATGTCATTGGCGGAGCGCTGCAACAGCCGGCTTATGTCTATGCATGAGGTCCACCAGGCACTTTGCATTGACCATTTATGGCAGTAAGTGGGCGTGCTGAGGGCGGTATGTGACTAAAATGCAGCTGAGAAACATTCTCGTTAGTCTCTGATTTATGAAGCGGAGATTGCGTGCAGCTGTGCGTCCTCCATGTTTGATAGATCACACACCTGCTTTTTGCTGAGCTTAAGTACGGTTTTAGTAAGGATTCTACGCCATGGTTGATAAATGAGACCCCTGGTCCTCACGATGTTCTAAAGAGATTCAGCTCCAACCTCAAGTTCCAAAAACACTAAACAGATTTCACCAGGTCTTTATTTTTGCCAAGGTCTGGTGCACTACTGCGGTCTGTAGTTTGAATGAATGAATAAATGCCTTGTGAGCCGTTTCTGTGGGAAGAAAAGCTCCATCGGTCCTGTTTCATTAAGTAAAGGTTGGTCGGAGGAGAGAAGCACACAAAATGGCTGAAATTTGAGTCTTACTCGTTACCGCCTCACTATGAAACCTTTGTGAGCTCAAATGACCGTTTACAGGGTTAAGAGATGTCACTCAGACCACCACCGCCCTCTGTGGCCAGAATACCGCATTTGCGACTGGCAGGCCACTTGGTTGGGACTATCAACAGATTGTGCTGACATACCTGACGCTGCAGTCTGCTTCCAGCACGTTTCCTGCATGTTTTAGGTCGTGATCGCTCCCGTAGACTCTGAGGAACGCTGCGAGACGTTTCAGTTAGATTAAGTTGGCGATCGGCTTTGATCACAGGGAGTCGATGACGGACACGAGGGGGTGCTAAAATCAAGCTAAACCGCCAAATGTGCTTTTAATATTCATGTCATGCAAACGTCTCTCCTCTGATTGGCTAACAGTAACTCGACTAGCGCAACTCTTCTGCTGCTTCCATTCACTTTTCTGCCTTGGGTAAAAAACGTGCAACACTGATGTTTTATCTCCACTATTTTTCACAAGCCCAAACGTCTTCGTTATGTTATGATAACGGTTCACTATTAGCCGATAAACGCTCTGTTCTCTCCTTCCTGTGGGCGGTTCTTAGCTAAGGTGGGCGGGGCCATGAATACCCATTTCCGGTGACATAGAGACAGGCTTTTTTGACCCAATTGTTTTCTCGTCTTTTTGCTTTCTGTAGCTAGTGCACAAGGTTTTCACAATCAGCATGAGTTACCGATCGTTTTACAAAAAGAACAAGTGTTGCACAGTTTCTCAGTGAACCAGGTGGCTGGGCTCTCCCTTAGAGATAGGGTGAGAAGCTCGGTCATCCGGGAGGGGCTCGGAGTAGACCCGCTGCTCCTCCACATCGAGAGGAGCCAGTTGAGGTGGCTCAGGCATCTGGTCAGGATGCCTCCTGGATGCCTCCCTGGTGAGGTTTTCCGGGCACGTCCAACCGGGAGGAGACCTAAAGGTAGACCCAGGACACGGTGGAGGGACTATGTCCCTCACCTGGCCAGGGAACGCCTTGGGATTCCCCCGGAGGAGCTGGTCCAAGTGGCTGGGGAGAGGGAAGTCTGGGCCTCTCGACTTAGGCTGCTGCCCCCGCGACCCGACTCCGGATAAGTGGAATGGATTATTTATGTCCTGACGTGAAAGCCTCCAAATGAAAGATGACAGACTTTCTTTGTACCTTGACTATAAATAATGCATTTTTGACAGATCTGGACTCAGTTTGTTTTCTCTCTTTTCCTGCAGACTCAGTGGAGTGCTTTATGTTGCAAACAGAGAGGTTGGCTTTGGTCTAGTCTCTCAAGAGCCATGGATTCAGCATGCATCAGTGCAAGACAACATCCTGTTTGGCAAAGACTACGACGCTGACTTTTATCAGGCTGTGATCGAGGCCTGCGCGCTCTCAGATGACCTTGGCGTATGGATGCATGCTCCGGGATTGTTCACATGTTGAATTGGTTAAACTTTAAGGCTCTATATGTCTTGTTTGTGTTGGCAGGTTTTACCGAATGGTGACCAGACAGAAGTGGGAGAAAATGGAGTCACCCTGAGTGGAGGCCAGAAGGCACGGCTGGCTCTAGCCAGAGCAGCTTACATGGTCAGTTCTGCTGCCGGTTCGAGAACGGGCAGACATCACAGCAAGGACAACATTAAGTGGGTGGTTTGACAAAAGTGACTTGATCTTGGGTAGACAGCCGAGTCAGACCTATGGAGCATGCTCCTGATGTTCAGGTGTGCCCCTGACGTATGGGACCTTGGGATCTCCTTTAGAATAAAACCACACGTATGTTCAAAACGTGTGCTATCAGTCTCACACCAAACTCGTACACACACTTCTGGGCCAATCAGAGGGACTGTGACTGCGCTACAGGCCTCCTGATGAAGATGATAGGACTGGAACAACGAACGCTGTGCTGTGAGCGATGTGTGATCATATTCTAGAGGGGTGAAAGGAACATTTGGATTTTCTGACACAAATGTCACCGTTGCCATATCTTAAAATATTGTAACTATTTAAATATCGCGCTTGTCTCCTAAGACTATTACATGTGATCAACAAGCAAAACCCAGTGGATCGGCAGCAGTGGCTGAGTCGTATGAGGGAAGTGGAACAGTGAACGTACAGAAGCACATAAGTCCTGTGCTTGTCCGTTAGATCCATCCCAGTGTCTCCCCTGCTGATGCACACACAGTGATACACACGGTGTTAGCATGTAATGCTAACGTTTTTCACGTGCTTCTCTCTCCTTTCATGTCGTGTCTTCTGTGACCACATCAGAACAAGGACATCTACCTGCTGGATGATCCTCTAGCAGCAGTAGATACAGATGTGGCTGAACACCTGATGAAGAAGTGTGTGATGGGGCTGCTCAAAGGAAAAACCCGAATCCTGTCTACACACCGGATAGAATTTGTGCAACAAGCTGACATGATGGTCCTCATGGACAATGGAACAATCATAAAAACAGGTAGCAGCCTGAACCTGTGTGCTATGGACTTTACATGATCATGTAATCTTTAGGTGGCACGTAACAGAACAGCTCCACCCAAAAGACAACTTTTAACATGAAGTGAGCTGCAGCGATCCAGTCCAGAGGCAATACACGCATTAGTCAGTCTTTAAAGAGCAATCGTGACACAAATTATTGTTTTCTTGGGCAACAGCAGATGGGGCAACTGTGGTTTAGGGTTTAGTAGTTCACCCAGTGGGTTCAGCCAGGTGGGTTGCCGGTTCCAGGGGTCCTGGAGTGCGTGGGAGGATGCAGGAGTACCCAGAGAGTGCAGCAGTGCTAACCACTGTGCAGCCTGACTTAGAAAAGCACCATACAAACGTGCAATATTAATATTATTAACAGAGAATATCACAGTCTCTGTGACCTAGCTGGACAGCATTAAAGGGGCATTATGGAAGTTTGACAGCAAAACATGTATAGAAATAATAAATGTCTTCTTCATACGTTCTCCTGCAATGCCCTGGTCCTGTAGAATGAGCCCTGGCATTTTTACTGTGATTGCCTGTTTTTCTGTAAAATCACAGAAAAAGAGAGATGCTCGGGTCGAGCAGGCTGCTTCATGCGCGTTCACGCTCAGGCATAGCCCGTAGCATTTGCTATCAGTAGCTTTAGCAGCAGAGAGAGAGGCAGTGCCACTTTGTCGCTGTTCCTAACGCCTAGTGACAAAGCTAGCTACATTTCTGAGGACCCTTAGCTACTTTCTGTAGAACTTTCTTCTAGATATTTCCTGCTAATTAGCAACAAAATAGCCATTTTCACTCCGAACCGTTCTTTGAACGTTGTTTCAGCTGTCATCAAGGATATAAACTAGGGATGAGCGAGTACACTACTATCTGTATCTGAATCTGTACTCGGAGTGGGCGTGGCATAACCCGGAAGTGGGTGTGGTTTACATCAATATATTATTTTAAGTCTGAAATTGATATGGATTGATCAGAAGTTGATATGTGTATTGTTTATATGAAAACTGTTTACAGAGCAGCCTCAGAATTGAGATTAAATATTTTTGATCACAACAGTAAAGAAACTATTACAGAACAAGTTTTTCAATAAAATCAGAACATTAATATTTAAGTGCATGAATTAATACATCTGAACTCATGCAGTAGGAACAAGGAAATATGAAATACTAGAACCAGACACAACTTTATGTATATTTTTTTATTTTAATTTGATTAAACTGATTTTTTCTTAACATTCTTGGCATTTTGCCACACAAAGTTAAACAAAACAATGTGGATTAAGGTGTGTGTGTCTGAGAGAGATAGAGAGGGTGAGAGGGAGAGAGATGGAGTTAAAAAAATAAAAAACCCGACCGGAGCGGAGGTAGTGAGTGACTGATGCAGCACGTCAGCTCTGTCTTGTCCAATGCATCATGTAAGTTACGAAAAAAGTAACTTTAAATATTCAACCGAAAAAGAGGCGAGCTGAAGAAAACCTAGGGAAAACTGAAGAAACCTGAGCAACAGTGAAGCCATCACAGCGAGATCCGTTACTGTGTGTGTGTGTGTGTGTGCGCGCGTGTGCGTGGATGAGCCGGACAGACTGCCCTCCCGGCCGGCTAGTTTTTTGTGTGTAGGGAGGGGCGGGCGCTCTATGTGACTGGCCAATCACAGAGCGTGAAGACGGTCAGTTACCCAATGAGGATTTTCCTTCAGCACGATTACAGATATTTACCAGTTTTACTCGTTTCATACTCGTATTTGTCAAAAATGCTTTATCCGTACCGGATACTCGTCTGAAACGAGTATCCGGCTCATTCCTACTATAAATATTAGCGATAGCAGAAACGTTAGTGGTGGTTTAGCTTATCTAGTAAGACGTCGGACTCTCGTGCAGGAGACCTGGGTTCGATTCCGGGTGTGAACATAGTTTATTTAGAGTTTATTTTTTACATTAATGGTATATTTTTTTTACAGTAAGACGCCCAAATTTTTATTTGAGACTCGCCGAACGGCATTGAATTCACAGATAAAAAAGATGTGGGTTCAACTTTCATTTTGGAACAATTTTTCAAGCAAGGGAAGGGAATGATCTGAGCATGCAGGTGGACTGACCCATCTTAAACCTTTGTCGGCTGTGCTGAAGAGAAAGGTACAGAACCAAATTATTTAATTAATTAGCTGCGTGTTCTCCTGTCCTCTGTCCACAGAGCTTCGTCTCAGCTGTTATTTTCGTTAAGGAGTGTGCACGTACAGCATGCGCGCCTCGTGCACGAGCCTCCTATTGAAGCTGCCGTTACGCTTTTGGCCAGAGGGGGCAATCGCGAGCATAAAAATTCAAAAGTCCGTAAAGTCCGTTTAAGCATTACCCCCAGGTTAGTTTCACCGTTCTTTTCATTCGGTGCCAGAAGAGAGGTTGATTCTGTGGGGGGCGCTGCCTTTCACTGGCCTAAAAACTATGACCTCAGGTGTTTGTTTTTTTTTCTTCATGTAAATTTAAGATCCTTGTTGGCTTTCAAGTTTTTAACATTCTCTGGACAAATAAAAGTGGTGGGGTGGAGCCTGAACTGTGGAAAACTGGCCTGGCAGTTAGAATACAAATAAAACTTAACATTGTGCTTCTGAAAAGTCTTCAAAAAGGCTGTAAATGTAGAAGAGAAAGGGCTCAAGAATAGACCCTTCAGGTACCCCCACAGGAGGATGAAAAATCCCTCATCCTTACACAGAAACTCTCCTGACAGGTAGGACCTAATCCACCTATCCGATGCTGCATCCCGGAGTCCTTCACTAAGAGTACATCATTGAAAGCTTTCAAAGAGGAGATTCCTGAAGCCAGAATGGAAAACTTCCCAAATTCAGTGATTCTACAGGAACATCAATCACTGCTTATGCACAATCCCCTCTAAGAAGATGAGATGTTTTTCTCAGTCTTGGCAAACCATTGACAACCCACAAGTGGAAACAAGGTCAGGCAGATGATCAACAGCTGAAGAGGTATTTACTTTTGTTCAACAGGAACACCAGCAGAGATCCTTCCTTTGGTGGAAGCTGCTCCAAAGGTGGAAAGAAACGCCCAGAAACCCGAGCAGAGAGGTTTGTTAACAGATCCATGTAACAATATTTTCTTTGTTATAAAATGTCTATGGTCCATGCAAAACATTGAAGTTTTTGCACAAAGTCGCTCACTCATTGTGATGTCACAATCGGGGACTTTTTGAAATCGCTCGTAAAATTCCTAAAGCAAACACTGAACCAAAAACAGATGGATGGCTTTGTTATTGAAGTTTGTCATGTTTATAGAGGCGGTAGAGACCCACAAGGCAGCACTAAAGTCAGGTTTGTATTATAGGTCCCAAGGGATGGCTCTACCAGAGGCATAAAGCCAAGCTAGCTCCTAGGATCACTGGGACACTCAAACCCTCCACCACGTTAAGGTGGCAGCCCAAGAAGGGGCTCAATGTACTAATCAGTTCAAATCACCGTACTGAGACAATGATAAAAATATTGCACGGGTAAGCAAAATATGGGCAAAGAAACCCATTTTGAGAGGAGGAAGTCTCCACCAGAACCGGAACCAGGCTCAGGATGGGCAGTCTTCTGTCTTCACCAGCTCGCCTTTGATGTATCTGATGTTGGCGTAAAA
>SSNQ01000141.1:518383-528383 GCA_006942095.1 Nothobranchius kuhntae | reverse complement strand
TCGAGCCACTTTTTCAGTTACCAACAACCAGATATTATAGTGAAATGTGTTTATCTACTCATCAACTTCCTGTGTCTGGCTCATCATCTAGAATCTTCTGGTGCTGATCCGTAGCTGGCAGCAGCTGCTTAGTGCAGACTTGTTTCTGCAGTGCCTGACCTCACTGAGTTTGTTGTTGTTTGGTGCTTCTCTGCTCAGCTGCTACAGTGGTGAAGGTCTGTTTTTATCAAGCATCAAAACATCAACTTCCTTTATTTTTCTGATTAAAGGGACTAAAAACAACCAATTAAAGAAAAGGATCACCTTTAAACATCAGACTGACGTTTGTCCTAGAAGGAAACTAGTTTAATCGACTTCTTTCTAAACTCGGTGACTGAGTTGGAGTTTCCACACACCCAGGTCTCCTCTACCTGCTGGGCCTGCTTTCCTCTCCACCAACACGAGTGCAGATGTGAAGTTTTATCTGATGGTGTACGGCTCCATTGCTGTTGCCAACACCGTGTTTACCGCCCTCCGAGCTTTCCTCTTTGCCTATGGAGTCGTCTGTGCCGCCGAGGCCATCCACAACAGGCTTTTGGACCGAGTTCTTAAGGTGAGTCACTTCCTGCTGTGAGCTGAGCAGCCTGTTGATCCTGTCCGCCTGTTTCTGTCCGCTATCGTACAAGCTAACCACCACTAATAATAGTGATGGGAACTCCGCTTCTTTTAATCCTCCCACTGTCCTAATGGGTGTGACCCCGCCAGGAAAGTTGAGCAGGATTGATGGTTTATCCCTTGGGTCCATGTGACAGGGGTGAGGAGTGAGCACCACCTCACCCCGTCACATGGACCCAAGGGATAAACCATCAATCCTGCTCAATGGTCAACTTTCCTCGCGGGGTCACCCATTAGGACAGTGGGAGGGTTAAAAGAACCGGTTCTTACAGCTCGGCTCACTAAAATGAACCAGCTCTTTCGGCTCCTCGCTTTATTATTTTTTTTGTTTATTTAATTAATTTATCACCAGAAATAATATAAAATGTGTGTTTATTGACTGATCTACAAACCTACATTAAATCAAAACAACTTTTTATTATTTAAAGAGAGGCCAGGCAGTTTGGGCTTGTTTTTAGCACCTCTAGTGTCCGTTTAGTAGAACCAAAAACAACCGGAACAGAAAAATTAGCATTCCAATCCTTCCCATTCCATGCCAAAACGACCAATGGAAATGCTGCCCTGCGACCTGATCCTGGATTAGTGGATGAAAATGTACGAATAGACTAACTGATGGACTAACAAAACTCTTTCAGCTTCGGGCAAAACCAAAACATGAAAATGTTCCGGTTTGACTTTAGATGAATACAATTTATGCAGCACTTTTAATCTGACTACTCAGTTTCTTAGGCATATACAAGATGGATCAATATTTTGTGTGTGTTTTAGGCCACTGTGACCTTTTTTGACACCACCCCTCTGGGTCGTATTCTAAACCGGTTCTCATCGGACTTGTACACAATCGATGACAGCCTTCCATTCGTCCTGAACATCCTTCTGGCCAACATCTTCGGCCTGCTAGGTATGCTGGTGGTGATGAGCTTTGGGCTGCCATGGTTGCTGGCTCCTCTTCTGCTGCTGGCTCTGCTCTACCACCGCACACAGCACTTCTACAGACATACTTCCCGGGAGCTGAAGCGCCTGTGCAGCCTCACCCTGTCACCCATCTACTCTCACTTCTCTGAGACAATAACCGGGCTGGGAACCATCCGGGCCAGTGGCAGCGCTGCCAGGTACTGTTTTTTTACATTGCATTATCAGACCTGTGCGTTTAAACAATAGGGAGGCATGGTCATTGTTTTGTTTGACGCTATTGTCTGAGCTTCTCTTTAAGCTGAAGAACTCGTTTTATGTTTGTTAGATAATTTTATCAATCCAGGATTACCTTAGGAACAGTTTAAAGCACAGGGGGTTATAGTAATTAATCAATCAACACCAATTTCCTATCATAAACAATCAATTTAGACTTTGCAAAGTGGAGAGGAAATGAATACACACCAAGCACGGGTCTCAGTTCACTTTCATCAGGCTGACGCCTTCCGACAGCATTTATTAAGCACACACAAACATTAACGCACACACATTTTGACATTCCTTAGACTCTCAGGCGTAAAGCTGTAAAAGGGAGTCTGAACTTCCTCCAGGTGCATCAAACAAAGCCATTGCTAGACTTTCTCAAGGGAGTTTAACTGATAAGGGTCGGTGCCAAGGCAAGGTCATCCTCCTAAAATCTACTCCTCCCTGTAAGACCTGCTGGAGCCTGGTATCTATCAACAGAATGAAAAGGATGACGCTGCGTTTAACTCATTCACTGCCAGCCGTTTCCTGATCACTAACGGCCTTCGCTGCCAGCATTTCTCACCGTTTTTACTGGTTTTTTAAGAGTCACAGAACGTTGCGCGCTAGCATGATGTCGACGCCAAAACAACCAAAACAAAGAGGAGACTCACCTCTTACATCAGGAAGAAGCCGCGTGTTTCGAGCGTTACCCGTTCTTTCATAATCCGTTGTGGAATAGAGCTCCGGACCCCACGTGACTCTCAGTTAGTGGACGCCATTTTGGCATGCAAAAAAGGTAAACAAACACGGATGTAACCATGAACATGAACGGGATCGGCTTGGATTTTACTTCGTCGGAGTTTACTTCACACTTTAAAACAGAAGAAATCATTTTATATAGTCAGACATTAAATAGACTAAACATCTCCGACCCTTACCGTGCCCCTGGGATACTTTTTAAAAACGCCAGAAGTCGTAGCGGACTTCTTACCGGCACAACACCGGACCTGGCCGGGGAAACACCTTGGGATTCCCCCGGCCGGAGGAGCTGGGGAGAAGGTCTGGGACTCTCGACTCTACTGCCCGCTCCGACGCCAGAAGCTGTCGGAGCGGGCTTCTTACCGGCACAACACCGGACCTGACCGGGGAACCCCTTGGGATTTACCCGGAGGAGCTGGCTCCGGCGGCTGGGGAGAGGGAAGTCACGCTACTGCCCCCGCAACCCGACTCCGGATACGCGGATGAAAATGGATGGATGGACGGACAAATAACAGATTTACATGTAAGAAGTCTCGGTGAGACAGATAATAGCAATCCAAAGTGCTTTTTATGTGTGATCTGATCAACCATTGCTTAAAAATTNTAAGACACCAGATGTTTGACAGTCAAGACATTAATATTAGTTCAATAATAATAATATCAGTTTTTTATCTAACAATGTTGCTTTAGGTTTGAGGGTGAGAACGCCAGACGTCTGGAGCAGAACCAGCGTTGCCTATTTCTTAGCAGTGCTTCCATGCAGTGGCTGGACATTCGCCTGCAGATGATTGGGGTTGCCGTGGTGACCGGCCTTGGAATGATAGCTGTCATTCAGCACCAGTATGGTTCTGTTGATCCAGGTGAGGCTGTATCGGAGTGTGGTGACCTTGATGGTATTTTTAACCACACGTGTTCATCTGATCATGTTGTTCCACTCAGGTTTGGTTGGGTTGTCCCTGTCCTACGCTCTCTCCATCACCATGCTGCTGTCTGGCCTCATATTCAGCTTCACACAGACGGAAATGCAACTTGTGAGTGTGGAGCGATCTGAAGAATACGCCACTGGCCTTCCAAGTGAGCCACAGCATCAGAACACACAGGTCAGCTTGAGCCGCGTGTGTGTGTGTGTGCGTGTGCACGGCACAACCATACCATATATGGAAATGGCACAATTTCTGTCCAGAAATGAAGGGGACGCAATTTCCTGTGTCAACTGTCGTATCTCACTCTTTTGTTAAAACATGAGCTAGTTGTAGGCACTGGTGGTTCCAGCTGAACTATCATAGTGTTGTCCAGTTGTTTAAATTGTATTTCTCATTGTTTTTAACACAAGGTTTTTCAAATATTGAAAATATTTCAAATTATGTTTAAGAAACAGATAATTATAGTCATTGTAGTTTGATTTCTAGTTTCTGAGGCAGAAAGGGGATGAAGGGAAATTCCAAATGACTTTTCTTTTACCCGACTCTCTCTACTGTACTCTAATTTTAAAACTACAACACAGAAATACTTCAAACCCAGACTAGATGTTTCTGCACGAACAGCAGTGTTCTGAGTCTGAACCAGTTTGTGGTGAAAAACATGGGTTGCACTTTTGGGGATGTGATTAGCCATGCTCTTGGAATTTTATACTCTTGGCATCTGAAATACACTTACTGGCCACTTTATTGGGTACACCTTGCTAGTACCGGGCTGGACCTCCTTTTGCTTTCAGAACTGCTTTAATCCTTCGTGGGATAGATTCAACAAGGTACTGGAAACTTTCCTCAGAGATTTTGGTCCATATTCACATGACAGCATCACAGAGACGCTGCAGATTTGTCGGCTGCACATCCATGATGCGAATCTCCCGTTGCACCACATCCCCAAGGTGCTCTACTGGATTGAGATCTGGTGACAGTGGAGGCTACTTGAGTCGAGCAAAATCATTGTTATGTTCAAGAAACTAGTCTGAGGTGATTCGAGTTTAATAACACGGCGCGTTATCCTGCTAGAAGTAGCCATCAGAAGATGGGTACACTGGTCATAAAGGGATGGACATGTTCAGCAGGTGCGGCTCAGATGTCATGAGAGCCCATGTTGCTCTGATGGTGGCCTTCAGCTCTTCTAAATTGTCGGATCTGGGGTATTGCATCTTCCTCTTCACAACACCCCATAGATTTTCTATGGTGCTGAGTTCAGGCAGGTTTGCTGGCCAATCAAGAACAGGCATATCATGGTCCTTAAACCAGGTACTGGTAGCTTTGACATTGTGTGCAGGAGCCAAGTTCCTGTTGAAAAATGAAATCTGCATCTCCATATAGTTGGTCAGCAGCAGGAAGTGCTCTAGAACTTCCTGGAAGACATCTGCGTTGATGTTTGCGCCGTTGCCAGACGCCATTTTTGACTACAACAAAAAAAATACCGGGCTGCGCGGTACAGTCGGCATTTCTGACTTTTTTCTGATTGGTTATTTTTGAGCTTGCTAGTCCCGCCCCTCATGTGCCTCTCTGCCTGTGAGTAACCAGACTAGTTATCTGTGTAAAATTAAACGAGTCTGGCAGGCCAGGCTAGCGTTGACCTGGACCTCAGAAAACCCGATGGACCATCACCAGCAGACGACATGGCGCCCCGGACCATCACTGACTGTGGAAACCTTACTCTGGACTTCAAACATGGTGGATTCTGTGCCTCCTCTCTCTTCCCCCAGACTCTGGGACCTCGGTTTCTAAAGGAAATGCAGCATTTACTTTCATCAGAGATCATAACTTTGGACCCCTCAGCAGCAGTCCGGTCCTTTTGTCTTTAGCCCGGGAGAGATGCTTCTGACGCCGTCTCTGGTTCTAGAGCGGCTGGACACAAGGACAGCTGAAACCATGTCTTGCATACGTCTGTGTGTGGTGGTTCTTGAAGCTCTGACTCCAGCTGCAGTCCACTCTTTGTGAATCTCCCCCACATGCCTGAATGGGTTTGTTATCTATTGCTTGTCCTTCCCTTCGCCTCTCTATTATTGTGTTCGGACTCGGAGCTCTGGGAACAGCCAGCCATGACCTCCTTGTGCGAGGTGTCAACGGTCCAGTCAGCAGTACGATTGTGTAGCCTACAGAACTAGACCGAGAGACCATTTAAAGGCTTGTGCAGGTGTTTTAAGGTGAGTAGCTGACTAGAGTGTGGCACCAGGGGTCTTCAGTATTAAACCTTTTCACAATATTCTAATGTTCTGAGTCACTGAATTCAGGATTTTCATTAGTTGTTGGTTATAATCATCAAAATAAACTTGTGAAATATATCAGTCTGTGTGTGATGAATGAATCTGATGTACAAGTTTCACCTTTTGAATGGAATTACTGAAATAAATCACCTTTGATATGATGTTTTATGACCAGCTCCTGTGTGTAAATAAATGTGCTCCATTACTCAGTTTGTCTCTGTTTTTACCCTAGGTGTCCCCCGCTTGGCCTGAACGGGGCTTGTTGGAGTTCTGCGGTGTGGATCTGGCCTACAGGGAGGGGCTTCCTAATGCACTGGAAGGAGTGAGCCTGGTGGTGCAACCTGGAGAGAAGATTGGCATCGTTGGACGTACAGGATCAGGGAAGTCCACCATGTTTCTGGCCCTGTTTCGTATGGTGGAACTCAGCCAGGGGCAGATACTTCTGGACCACCTGGATATCAGCACAGTGGGCCTGTCTCAACTGAGGTGGGTTTGAAATCACACTGGACGAGTTTTAAATAAGAACGAAGAGACCACGTGAGCAAACATGAACCGACACTTCAGTCAGCGGTTTCCTGCTTCCCAGATGGTCACAGACTGGTTTTCCAACTTGGCGACTTTGTCACCATGTCTAGCAGCTCTTTGGCTCCTCGAGTGAATCTTTTTCAGAAAGGCGACTGCAGCTATTTTATCTTCATCCTATTTCATACACCGAGGCAATCCAATGTTCTTTTCAGGTGCAAGGAAAAGCGGTGAAAACGTAAAACAAACATTTTACAATCAACCCGACAACAGAAACACATCTAGTGGTATTTTTGGTGTTGCTGTAGCTTTTATCTTTTATTTCGATCTCCATTAGCTGCATCAAAAACAGCTGGTCTTCCTGGAGTCCATCATAAACGCCGCCATACGGTATTTACATTTCTCTCTTTACAAAGATAAGAATGCATGGACACAAAAACAGAGCTCAGACACACAGAACCTGTTAGTTCTGTAATGACACAGAGACTACAGAACTCTTAAGGGTTAACCTTCATAATGGTTATAAATACCAAAACACATTTCCACTAGAATGAGGACTATACGTAGTGGAGCTGTTCAGCGAGCGGATATCTCGCTGAAGCGGCTATAGCTGACGACGGGTGACCAAACGTTTGTTTCCGACGCGTTGGGAGAGTCGCCACGCAGTGCCAGCGTGTCGGTTTTCGAAGCCCGTGGGAAAACGCACATTTCACCGACATTTAACCTCTAACTGTTGCTGTTTAACCTTCCCCTCACCCCCATCCTAACCTTAACCCAGTTTCTCATTTTAAACTTCTCGTTGACCATGTTTGAGCGAACGTTACGGTGAGAAACAAAGGTTTGCATGCACAAGTACGTTAAGGTTAGGATAGGGTGTCGGGAAGCGATGCTCTGGCACAGCAAAACGCTCGGTCGCCCATCGTCAGTGTTAGCCTCTAGGCGGGTATGACGTCATCGATGGTTAGTCGAAGTCCACTAGGCTTTCGTTACTTGATTGTCGACTTCTAAAAAAATGAAGCCACGCAGCCCCCAGTAGGTACTTACCATGCTGAACAGCTGGTAGTACTGGTTAAGGCTAATTCTGAGCACGGTGTGTGTTCTGCTGGAGGTTCCTTCCTGGTTCTGCCTCGTCTGTTGATGTTGGGACGCTCAAAGGGGGGACTGCACTAAAGTGATGGCCAAATACCGTCAGCTGGCTCTCTCATGTTGACCCCAACTCTGAATAACTGGCATTTATTGATCTATCAAGTTTGATTTGATCACAACTAAATAGAATTGATTGAAGTAATTGTTTTGAATCTCGGTCTAGAATCCATTGCTTTTGTTGCTTTTAGAGCCTGGACCATGAGCTGGAGCATGAATGAACTCAATTGCATTATAAAGATAATATTGTCATATTAATGTGTGCTGTGTATGCCCTCTGCAGGTCCAGGTTGGCCATTATTCCCCAGGACCCGTTTCTGTTCAGTGGAACCATCAGGGAGAACCTGGATCCATGTCAGAGACACCAGGACCAGCAGCTGCTGGATGTTCTGGACCAGTGCCACCTCAGCTCTGTGCTCAGCAGGATTGGTGAGTTCCTAACAGTGACTGAAATAAAACAGTAGAACAGCTGATTGATTATTTTTAGACTTAGAAACACAAATTTCTTTTTCCTTTTAGGTCTTTGAAACAGCATTAAGCATTTATTAGCTCATGTGATATTTGAACCTGGTGAGGAAAACTGTGGTCAGGTGTGGCGTATGTTCCTCTCTCCAGGAGGGCTGGACGCCGAGGTGGGGGAGCGAGGGAAGTGTCTCTCTGCAGGACAGAGACAGCTGCTCTGTCTGTCCAGAGCTCTGCTGACTCAGGCCAAGGTGTGTGTGTGTTGGGGGGGGGGGTCCTCTGCAGATAGGTTTTGCTAACTTTAAGACATCACACCTCTTCAGGGTGACACTTGAAGGGATTTTCCACCCAAGATTGAAATTTTGTCTGTTGACCAAAGTCCCAGAGTTACACAAGTGGGAAAAACAAGTTGTAACCAGCCCAGTTGTTCTCCTTTAGCTTTAGCTTAGCATAAAACACAGTAAGTGAATGTGTCCAGCTAGCATTGTGAGTCAAAACGTCCTTAAAAATCATTTGGTAGTGATCCCAGTTCTCTCTCTCTCTCTCTCTCTCTCTCTCTCTCTCTCTCTCGCTCGCTCGCTCGCTCGCTCGCTCTCTCTCTCTGTCTGTCTCGCTCTCTCTCTGTCTGTCTCGCTCTCTCGCTCTCTGTCTCGCTCTCTCGCTCTCTCTCTCTCTGTCTCGCTCTCTCTCTCGCTCTCTCTGTCTCGCTCTCTCTCTCTGTCTGTCTCGCTCTCTCGCTCTCTGTCTCGCTCTCTCTCTCTCTCTCTCTCTCTCTCTCTCTCTCTCTCTCTCTCTCTCTCTCTCTCTCTCTCTCTCTCTCTCTCTCTCTCTCTCTCTCTCTCTCTCCCTCTCTCTCTCTCTCTCCCTCCCTCCCTCCCCAAAATTGATGATAAATCTTATATCGGTAACAACTGTAGTGCAGGGTAGGGTCCTATGGGTCAAAGCCACACTAGAAGGCACCCAACCAGGGATCGGAGAGGGGAGAGGTGTTTAACATACTTGGGGAGGAGTTGAGTAGCATTACTGCTGATGAATGTACCATTTTGGGCGGAGACTGGAACTGTTGTACTGATTTTACTTCAGATGGATCTGGGGAGGAACCACATCTTCAGTCTTCTACCCTTTTGTCAAAAATCCCAACAAAAACAGACTTATTGGATGTGTGGAGATTAAAGAATCATCAAGTAGAGAATACACATGGGTCAAAAGGTCAGGTGGAAGAGTTAGTGCTGCTGGATTAGACAGATTTTATGTCTCTGGTACCTTTCTCTCTCGAGCGATGGACTGTCAGATAGTCCCAGCTATTTTCACACACCATCATTTGGTTATAACTGAACTGATGCTTCATTTTGTTGGGACAACAAAATCCTACTGGCACTTTAATGTAAAGTTATTACACGATATCACCTTTTGCAACAATTTTAAGCTGTTCTGGGAGGCTTGGCGGTCCAAAAAGAATGATTTTAAGACCATCAGTGAATGGTGGGAGCAAGGGAAGGCACAAATTAGTTTTCTGTCAACATTACACGCGGGGGTCTACAAACCTAATAAAAAAGCTGTGCTACTTCCAAGTTCTGGAAGTAGCACAGCTTGTAAAAGTTCTGTTAGCACTGGAAGAATAGAGATATAGTGACATCTACAGGCAAACCAGTGACTCACGCTCAACTGCTGAGCAAACACGTGCACTGTGGAGAATGCATACTGGCTGTCTGTGTGAACGGTCACCCTTTTGTCCTTCATTAGCTTACATGCTTCAGGTAAAGCTACAATTCCAGCTGCGTGTGCTGAAAAGGTGTTCGGTAGTTTTCCTGCTTTAAGGATTTTTGCTGCTGAAACTACAGCAACACCAGTTTGTTTTTCCAGATGGATCTTTTCTGGATCTACAAACAGTATTTCTCCTTCTTTTAATGGTTGATCTTTCAAGTCAGCTCTAGGTTTTGCCAGCTGTTCAGTTTCTTGTTGGCAATCATGTGACAGACCATCATCTGATGTAGGCATCAGTGTGGCTGGGTTTAGTGTCGTGCACCGCTCTATGGTTAAATGTGGTTGTGAGAGCAGTGTTGCCATGCAGGAGAAATGACGTGCAGGTGAGAGAAACGTCATATTGGTCTG
>SSNQ01000141.1:505268-518236 GCA_006942095.1 Nothobranchius kuhntae | reverse complement strand
CTCTCTCTCTCTCTCTCTCTCTCTCTCTCTCTCGCTCTCGCTCTCGCTCTCGCTCTCTCTCTCTCTCTCTCTCTCTCTCTCTCCCTCCCTCCCTCCCTCCCTCCCCAAAATTGATGATAAATCTTATATCAGTAACAACTGCAGTGCAGGGTAGGGTCCTATGGGTCAAAGCCACACTAGAAGGCACCCAACCAGGGATCGGAGAGGTGTTTAACATACTTGGGGAGGAGTTGAGTAGCATTACTGCTGATGAATGTACCATTTTGGGCGGAGACTGGAACTGTTGTACTGATTTTACTTCAGATAGATCTGGGGAGGAACCACATCTTCAATCTTCTACCCTTTTGTCAAAAATCCCAACAAAAACAGACTTATTGGATGTGTGGAGATTAAAGAATCCATCAAGTAGAGAATACACGTGGGTCAAAAGGTCAGGTGGAAGAGTTGGTGCTGCTGGATTAGACAGATTTTATGTCTCTGGTACCTTTCTCTCTAGAGTGATGGACTGTCAGATAGTCCCAGCTATTTTCACACACCATCATTTGGTTATAACTGAACTGATGCTTCATTTGTTGGGACAACAAAATCCTACTGCCACTTTAATGTAAAGTTATTACACGATTTCACCTTTTGCAACAATTTTAAGCTGTTCTGGGAGGCTTGGCGGTCCAAAAAGAATGATTTTAAGACCATCAGTGAATGGTGGGAGCAAGGGAAGGCACAAATTAGTTTTCTGTCAACATTACATGCGGGGGTCTACAAACCTAATAAAAAAGACTATGGCAGATCTAGAGAAGGACATCAGGGCGCTAGAGGCTCTCTACTACTCAACAACAGCACACCTTGGACCAAAGAAGACAGCAGCTTGGGCATTTCCTGCAAGAGCGGGCCAAAGGGGCCTTGATCCGGGCTCGTCTCACCACAGTACAGGACATGGATGCTCCAACATCCTTCGTTTTTAACCTGGAAAAGGCTTCAAACCAGAAAAAACAAATGGTTGGCCTTCGTATGCCAGGTGGGCAGTTATCCACAGACCCAGTGGAGATGAGGAAACATGCAGTAGATTTCTATACCAGCCTGTTTAAGGCTGCCCATGTGATGTGAACTGTGCCAGAGAGCTGTTGCTGGGGCTTCCTTCCTTGACCACAGCAGACCAGGAAATCTGAAATGCAGACATAACCATGGAGGAGCTAACAACGGCAGTCTCCCAGATGGCTGCAGGGAAATCTCCGGGGATGGACGGCTTACCTGCTGACTTCTACAAATTCTTCTGGAGCAGTGTGGGACCGGACCTGATGATGTTTTTAAAGACTCCCTTCAGACAGGAGCACTTCCTGCTAGAGCTGAGGAAAATAATCAAATAATGGATGCATGGGGATGCGGACATAAACGATTCTGCATCGTAGAAGAGGACGCCATCATCCATTAGAGTGGAATGTAGTTTTGTTTTTTAACGGCGGCACCAGCGCAGCATCATACCTGTCAGAGTGAGCGTCCTCCACATTCACCAAGTGGTTCCACCTTAATGTGGTTCTGCAGGGCTGAGCGCTAGAGTTGTAACCTGAGACCGAACCGGAACCGAATCAGCCCGACCGGTTCTGTTGGATTTGGGCCGTGAATTAAGTTAATTGAGCGGGTTGTCATGTGGCGCGCTCCGCTCGCTCGATCAGCGACTGAGAGAGAGAGAGAGAGAGAGAGAGAGGATCGGAGGACGCTCCTCCAAACCGATGCTCCAAACACGCGTTATTATTTTCATAATTTAATTATTATTTCTCCTGGAAGCGCTCAGTCAGACTGCTTGTTGTAATGTAGGGAGATCCGGTCTTGGGGAGGGGGCGGGGTCAATGACGGCGGCTGCAGCGTGATTGTCTGTCTCTTATTTAGGGACACGGATAAGTTAAAAGGAGAGAGAAATAGAAGATAGAAGTTTTTGTTCCACTTTATTCTTTTGTTCCACGATGATAAACTGATGTTAAATTCAGCTTAAAGAGAAACTGGGAGGAAGCTTTGGTTCATTTTAAGTTACAGGAGGTCTTGTCTCCTATCTGCTCCTCCAGAGACGGCATGGACATGAGGGTCACATGGTGAGGGTCCCACAGGACAGGTTAGTGGAAAGGTTTGTAGTTAGCTGGTTAGTGAAGGAGATCCATCAGCTGGGTAATTTAATCCTAATCCAGCCCACAGCCTTCTGCTGGTGTTATTTATCAGCAAGAATAAAACACACATCTTAAATATTATTGGAAGTGTATTTTATTATTTTCTGCATCAAACAGAACTTGATTCATTCTCCAACATTTCAGAAACGAACCACTGGGTTCAAATAAAATAACAAACTAAGTCAAACATTTCATTTGGTGTTATTTCTGACACCCTTCACCTGTGGCATAAATATTGGACTGTTCTGTATGAGCAGCACATTCGCACACTGCTACAGCTTCTGGAAGTAGCACAGCTTGTAGAAGTTCTGTTAGCACTGGAAGAATAGAGGTATGGTGACATCTGCAGGCAAACCAGTGACTCACGCTCAACTGCTGAGCAAACACGTGCACTGTGGAGAATGCATACTGGCTGTCTGTGTGAACGGTCACCCTTTTGTCCTTCATTAGCTTACATGCTTCAGGTAAAGCTACAATTCCAGCTGCGTGTGCTGAAAAGGTGTTCGGTAGTTTTCCTGCTTTAAGGATTTTTGCTGCTGAAACTACAGCAACACCAGTTTGTTTTTCCAGATGGATCTTTTCTGGATCTACAAACAGTATTTCTCCTTCTTTTAATGGTTGATCTTTCAAGTCAGCTCTAGGTTTTGCCAGCTGTTTAGTTTCTTGTTGGCAATCATGTGACAGACCATCATCTGATGTAGGCATCAGTGTGGCTGGGTTTAGTGTCGTGCACCGCTCTATGGTTAAATGTGGTTGTGAGAGCAGTGTTGCCATGCAGGATAAATGACGTGCAGGTGAGAGAAACATCATATTGGTCTGGAGCAGAAGTGCGGACACAGCGTGAGGCACTTTAAGGGTCAGTGGATGAAACAATACAATACCTGCACTACACTCAACTGCCATAGAGGACGCTGCTACTGCTCTTACACATGGAGGAAGAGCACACGCCACACTGTCTAGTTTGGATCAGTAATAGGCTACAGGCCTCAGTTTTGCTCCGTGCTGCTGTAATAACTCAGAAGCCATGAAGTGACCTTTGCAGTCCACCATTTGAATAAATGGTTTGTGATAATCCGGCAGGGCAAGGGCTGATGAAGAAACCAGTGCCTGCTTCAGATCACAGAAAGCAGTTTCAGCTTCTGGGTGACATTTCAGCTTGTCAGTCATTTTAATGTTTTCTTCATACATCAGTTTCTGTAGAGGACCTGTTATTTCTGCATAGTTTGGGATCCAGTTTCTACAATAGGTTGTCAGTCCTAAGACGGACATCATGCGTGCCTTCGTCTGAGGTCTGGGAGCTTGTAAGACTGCAGTTTGTCTCTCCTCGAACTGTTCTGCCTTCACCACTAAGCTCATGACCTAAATATGTTACTTTGGTTTTACACAGTTGCAGTTTGTTCTTGCTGACCTTGTGTCCCTCAGCTCTGCTCATCAGGAGAGGCGAGAAGCACGTCATCTACGTGAAGTAGAATTTGGCTGCCGCATGGAGGATCAAATTTAGTCATGCTGGCTGACATCACCTGAGAGTAGATCGTTGGACTTTCTGAGTGTCCTTGTGGCAACCTTGAGTAGGTGTACCTTTGACCCATAAAGGTGAATGCAAACCAAAATTGGCTGTCTGGTGCCACAGGTACAGAGAAGAATGCGTTACTGATATCCACCACAGTGAAGTAGTGGGCGTCTGCTCTTAAAGAGTTCAGCAACGTGTGCGGATCTGGGACGCATGGAGCTCGCTGTACAACAGCATTACTCACCGCTTGCAGGTCCTGTACCATTCTCCATCCTACAGATGGAGCTTTCTTTTTAACGGGAAAAGTAGGTGTATTACACGGCGAGTCTGGACATGGAATTAAAACACCTGCCTCCAGTAGATTACTGGTTTTATTCCTTCCTGAGCGTCTGGTTTAAGAGGATACTGACGCGCACAGGGACGATAATCAGATTTAGGTTTTTATCTACTGGGGCTGCTGATTTAATTAATCCCACATCTGATGGGCCTGTTGACCACAGTTCTTCAGGAACGTCTGTTAGCAGGTCTTCCTCCTCCTGTGTCAGCATCAGATGTCACTCTATGGTCTCATTCTGTAGGTGTGTGCCAGCTTTCGTTGTGACTGTCCAGTACAATGTTTTTCTGATCAGACCTGCTGACGCGCTGGTATGTAACCCTGGAGCTTTCTTAATCCAGTCTTGTGCATTCTCACCCTGAGAGATTCTCCATCCGGAGTTCTTCCACTCGTCACGTGAGCTCTTATAGAGAGACACGGGGTGTGTGTAGCCCTTTGTACAGGGCCTGAGTGTCCTTGGGCAGTTTAGTTGCTGCTGCTGCAAAGGAGTCAGAGTCCGTGTACAGATAAGTTATTGTTAACCTGCAGGGGGACGCGCGCTGGAGCAGTTTTTCATACTTTAAGTCTGGCCCTCGGGCATGTCGATACCACATTGTGGCATGAAGCTCATCAGATTTCATACAATCTTGAGGGTTAGACAGGAATGTTGCTCCTTCAGCCAGAAGCGCCTGTCCTGTTTCCAGTGGGGGTGTGTCTGGCAGATCCAATGAGTAACGATAGTATGGACTGTTTTCACCTCTGAGAACAAAGAGGTCTTGTTTTCCATCTGCCTGTCTTCTCATTTCCACATCTCCTGTGGAGGAGGATGGAACCAAGGCCAGCGCAGGCAAGCAAAGACCGTCTCTGCCTAGAAGATTTACTGGGCAGTTTGGGATCATTAACAAGGACATTTGGCAGCTTTTTCCCAGAGGATCGCATACAGTCACTAGATTGGTCACTGATACTTTGTTAATTCGTCCACCTGCGTTCCTGACCAGAGTTTCATCGCCACTAAGGGTACAATGTGGTATCTGCTCCCTACAGGTCGTCTGGCAAGCCCCAGAATCGCACAGAAACGTCATTTCTTTTCCATTTATTAGCAGTTGAATTTCAGGTTTTCTGTCTCCTAGCAGAAACCGTTCCTGTAAATTTAGCATCACTTCCTCATCTGTTGATTTTTCTGCTTCTAATTTGTTGTTCTGCGCCGCTGGACCGTCTAGTCATGCAGAATAAGACGTGTGGTTAGACTGTTGGGTCCTTTTAGGGCAATTTCGAGCCAAATGACCCTCTTCACCACAGTTCCAGCAGCCAGCAGTGTATTGGTATTGCAACTGGTGGCCCCCCGCCACTGCCCCCTCGCCCTCGAAATTTGCCTCTGCCCCTGCCTCTGTGCTTATTTTGGAATTTCTCTTGGTAAAACATTTCTGTCTCTGAGAGGAATGTGTCCGATGTCTTTTTGGATTTCTGTTCATCTTTTATCACTTTTTCTGCATGCAGGGCGTGGCTGATATAATCTTCCAACGTGCCCTGTGGCATTCCAATAAAGCGGCGATTCACCCACTGATGTACAGAGCTGTTGGAACCTCCATGCAGGGCATTTTTTAATTGTTGGCGGTACACTCCACGTTCATCGCCATCATCGTGCAAGCCAGAATGCAGTTAAAACGTTGCACCCATGCGCACGTGGTACTCGTCAAAAGATTCTCCCTCTTTTTGTCTGACTCTGCCTATTTCAGTGTAGTTTGCTGTCTGCTGCAAGCACGCACGCACGCACGCGTTCTTCTCAAGCTGTCACGGCTGCATTTAAGTCATGAGAGTCGCGTTCCAGCGGTGGTCCGTCCCTCATTGGATTCCAGGCTCCTCTGACGTGGTGTCAGTCTGTTCCTAATCATTTCATCCACACCTGCTGTATATCCTGACCATTTAAGTGGTAGGACTGACGAAGGCTTTGCATATCTAATATGCATTGATCTACGTCAGATTTTGGAGACGTCACGCCTTCTACAGCCTTTTTAACGTCCTCCATGGTCCAGGTGCGGAAGACCAACATTGTTGCAGGGTTATTGTCTCCGTCGGCATTAGGATTTGCGACTTCAATCATGGGGTAGCTTTCATACAGCTCGGATGGAGTTGAAAGCGGAGCGCTCTCGACTGGGGGGAGCAGGCCTCCCAATTTGGTTGGCCATTTTTGTTTGACGGAGTTATCTGATCTTAGTACACGCTGAGATGTGCATTGGCTGTAAGCTGGAGGAGGAGGAGTCTGTGGATCCAGCACAGATTCTGCAGAACTCAGGTCTGGGTAAAGTCTGGGTCCATCTGCAGCCGCTGCAGCTCTTGCATGAGTCATTAATTCATTAACAGAGCAGACTTCCCAAGTCATCATGTGATTTTTGATCCACTCTGTAATTTGTGGCTGAAAGCCCATTAACAGGCCGTTTTTAATAGCTGCTCATACGCATCGCTAACATCGGGCTCCTGTCCCAGTGTTTGCGGAGCGGGTGCTGGAATCCCACTATGAATTTTGAACTCCTCCTCATAGCGTGTTCTAAAGTCATCTACGGTTCCACCTGGTCTTTGTTTTATCCCAGCCAAATGGCTGTAGTTCGCATGTTTTTTAAATTTTAGTCCCACCGCAGCGCTTTCTGTGTCTAGGTCAAGTCCTCGTCACGTGTCTGTCTGCGAGGAGCTGGTCCTGTCTCATCATCCTCCTTTCTGTGCTCTTTTTTCCTTTGTTCTTCCTGTATTTCTATTTCTCTCCTTGTTTGTCCATCTTCTCTACTTTTACTCACTTTTTCCCACCACTCTAAATCTGAATAGCCTTGCTTTTCCATTTCACGTTTATCATGTTTGCACTTTTCTGCAATCGGTTCTTTTAATTTTAAACATTTGTTTGAGCTGAGTCTGCCTTCAGAACCATATTTTGTGACCCACTTCTCCAAATGCTGTAATTTGGTTGGATCTTTAAGTTTAACAAACTTCCAATCTTGGCATTTCCGATTCTCGAATTTACCAGAACCTTTCCCCATTTTTTTGTTACTTATTCTCAATTTTCTTGCTATTTTTACTGTTATTGATTTAGTTTCTTTTCTACCTACTTTATTTTAATTCGCCTTTTTAGCCTGACATGTAACCTGCGTAGTCGAGACTTATGATAGTTATTGAAATTACAATTACCATACAAATTCCTACTATCAAAATGTTGATGTTTTGTTCAGAAATCATTTTAAATCTTTAGACCAGTGTGGGGTTAACCCATAGGGTGTTCTAAACTCTGGTTTTCAGTGAGATTGAGCCAAGTTCCGTTGTGGTAGTTCTCACTTCAACCGTATTTCAGGTGGAGAACTCTTACCTGTGCATCCATATTCTCACTGTGTTTATATGATACTGTATTACCTAGTGGTAATTCAATATCCAGTCACACAGTCTGAAGGCCTCTTTTATCACAGATCGGTCCCCTAACTTTAGGACTATTTGCCTGCGTAGGGTCTAGAATCCCACAGGGCTTTCTCACTCAGTCACACTTTTTAAAGTGAGACAAACTTACGGACTTTCCGGACTCCGCCGTCCACCTTCTGTGTCCCTCTCCTTCGGAGTTCCTTCAATTTGCGGATTCCAGAGGACGGGGCAACGCCCAGTCCCAAAAAGGGTCTCAAGGACTCACCTAATGGTCCTGCTGTGCACAGTCCTTCCTGGACGTCACCTGGTCGCCTGGAATCGTTGAATATGTTGGAATCCGGCTCTCGAAGGACCAAAATGTCAGGTTTCAGCACCTAAGACACCATATAACAACACAACACAAGGAAAGAGACACAAAAGTCAGAATTCTGTTTTAAGCTCGAGGAGAATGGAATAAGGCCACACCCACTCAGTCTCCACTGAGCTGACAGTTCCTCCAAACCACTCTGGCCTTTGAGATCCGAGCACCTCTATTTATTACAAGCTGGGAGCTTCCTAGTTACATGCCTGAAGAGCTGATCTAAAGGGAGGGGGAAACACAGCTCTCAGTACTAATTGTTACAAGTTTAAAACAAAGAGCATTCAGTGTCTAATCACACGATGAGAAGCAAGCAGTTGCACGAGTCAGCAGATCTCCACAGGTCATCCTTAGGTCACATTAGGTCAGATTTTAACACCCTTAAAGTCTCATGAGGCGACTTTACAATACATCAACTGTTTAAGCATCAAATGGTAAAATCATTAAGCATAACGCATGGTAAATGAAAACATGAATAATAATTCCATCAGACTGTAAAGTTTGGTCACTTACTGAAGATCCCGGCTGGAACCCTTGGTGAGCGGTTGGATGTGAGGTCCACCAGAGTGATGGAGGAGGTACGGAGGTCCTTGTCTGTGTCGCAGAGAGCCTTTGTTGAGACTTGTACGCTATCTGACCAATGGGATGATGACAGTGAGTACGTTTTTCCATCTCTGGAGGTTAAAGCAGCTGGTGAGGGATGGCAGGAGGAGAGGGGATCACTGCTGAACCCGAACACTCCAGTGTTGGGCTCCTTCCAGTCTTGTGGGAAGAAACAGATCTATCACACGTGTGTGAAGGTTATCAATAGGCGCTCCTTGTTAGGAGTCGATGTGGACTCAGGTGTTTGCTGCGGACCGTGTCCCTGGGGGCAGCTGGAGGAGTTTGTATAAGTCTCCAGTGGAAAAAAGGATGGCAGACCTCCAGTGGAGGGTCATACATGGAGCTTTAGCTACGAACAGACACAGAGCCCGCTTTGATCCAAGCACCGGGAAGGGATGTCCTTTCTGTAACCAAACAGAGACCCTAGGGCAGGGGTGCCCAATCCTGGTCCTGGAGGGCCGGTATCCAGCAGGTTTTAGTTTTAACCCTTCTTCAACACACCTGAATTCAACCAGCAGGTGATTAACAGGCCTCTGTAGAGCCGGATGAGCTGCTGCACAGGTGATTCAACCACTGAATCAAGTGTGTTGGAGCAGAGAAACCACATAACCTGCTGGATTCCGGCCCTCCAGGACCAGGATTGGGCTCCCCTGCCCTAGAGCATCTAGTGGTAGCATGTTCTAGGGTATCAGGGATGTTTAAGGTGTTAGAACGGTGGGTTAGTGCTCTGGGGGAGGCTTTTACCCTACCCTTATTTGTTTTCGGGCCCAAGTACAGTGTCAGAAAAAAACGGACAATATTGTTTGTTAACTTTTTATTTGCATGTGCAAAACTGGCCATGTGGAAAACCAGGAAAAACCAGATGCTGGGACAGAGCTGGACTGATGCTGAGCGGAGCCGGAAGGGCCTGGTGGAAGCTCGCTTAAAGATGGAACTTACTGGGAACCTGGACTGGTTTAGAGCGGTGTGGGCGATCGGGCAGGTGCTCTGTCTGCTGGATGGACGGGGCTCCCTAAAGATCAACTTCTAAACTGGTTTATCAGTTTTCCTGGTTTTATTAGTGGAAACCCAGTTACAGTCATTAACGCTGATTGTTGATCTGTAAAGAAAAATAAATCATTTAAAAGTCAAAATCTCTCTCTCTCTTTCTCTCTCTCTCTCTCTCTCTCTCTCTCTCTCTCCCCCCGTGTTGTGCAGCCATCAGATTGATTAGATCTATAGCGAGAGAGGACAAACTGACGTGGTTTGGACATGTCCAGAGCAGACAATGGTATCGGTGCATAGGTAGAAGGATGCTGAGGTTGGAGCCACCAGGCAGGAGGCTGAGAGGAAGACCAACGAGAGATTGATGAATGTGGTGAAAGAGGACATGAAGATAGCTGGTGTGAGGGTGGAAGACGGGATGAAATGGAGACAGATGATTGGTTGTGGAGACACCTGAAGGGACGCTTTATTAAACTGATAAATTCCTCCAGGTTGACACTTTTCCATCTGGTAGGTGCTGTGTATTGATGAAGCTACAGCCAGTGTGGACCAGAAAACAGACCAACTCCTGCAGCGAACCATCAGAGAGCGGTTTCAGGATCACACTGTGCTCACTATAGCTCACAGGTAAGGAACTTGTCCTTCAGCCTAGGTCATAGTTTGGTCCCAGAAGAGCTTCTCACCTTTGTTGTTTTGTCAGGATCAACACCATCATGGATTGTGACCGTGTACTTGTGATGCATGCGGGGAAGGTGGTTGAATTTGACACACCCGCTGCTCTCAGCCAATCGAAGAACTCGATCTTCCATAACCTGGTTGGTGAACAAGGAAAGTAACGTCTCCAGAAGACTACAGGTGCAGCGTACCTTCTGGACTTCTGGATTCGACACAAGTCTAGTATTTTCTGGACTGCTTCCTGTACTTTTACTTAATAAGCCTGAACAGAGAGCCTGGATGAAAGGCTCGGTTGAAAGAGCCCGTTCAGCTTCAAGAGCAAGTCACCCCTTACAAGAAGCATACTTCACTCCCACTTCCTGTTTGAAAAATGCAACAAATGCTGTTGCCTAGCAGACCGAGAGGGTGGAGCCACTAACAAATACACACACTCGCGACATTGTGACATCATAATGTACCAGTTTACATCATAGCATACCTCTTAGCCAATAGCGGTGGCAGATTTAAATTCAAATGCAGTGCAGAGTTTTTACCTGACAACGGCACAACACTGACAGTTTTAGGCAGAAAATTTTAATTTTAACTAACATGCAAAACTATTGACGACACGTGTCTGCAGCACGATTAGACACACATTTATATAGTTTATCAGAAAACAATAGTTGATTTGGAGGTGACTTGCTCTTTAAATAAAGGTGTCTTTGTGCTGCTGATCTTTACTCTTTTGATTTTCCTGTTGGGTGACATCAAGGCTAAAGATTTAATTGTGGAATGATGGAAGTGTTCCAATAAATCGCCCTTTTCACCCTCTTGTTCAAAATGGATCCCAGACTTGTTAACCAGAGCTGGTAGTCGAAAGCCCTGTTTGGAGCGGGGGGGCTGAGCCAACCTGTACCGGTGCACAGAGGCTTCAGACAGGGTTGTCCCATCTCAGGACAACTGTACCTTTTAGCCATTGAACCACTGAGGAGCAGTCTGAAAGGTCTCAACCTGCCAACACCCACATCACCCCGCTTCTCCTCCAGCTTCACTGGCTGCCAGTCAACTTCAGGGTTCATTTCAAGATCCTGGTTCTGGTCTATAGGGCCTTACATGGACAAGCACCATCTTACATTGGTGATCTTCTTAGTCCCTACACCCCCAGCAGGTCCCTGAGGTCCAGTGACCAAAGCCTACTGGTTGTGCAGCACCAGGCTAAAGGTCAAAGGTGACAGATCATCTGCTGCTGTGGCTCCCAGACTCTGGACCTCTCTCCCCCTGAGCCTGAGATCAGTGGACTCAGTGGTCTCCTTTAAACTCACCTGTTCAGGTTTTGGTGGGACCTTCACCACCCTCTCCTGGTTCTGCTCTTATTCCTCCTTTCCCGGGATCCACTGATTTCCCTCTCTCCTGTTCATTTTCTCTCTTCCTTTCTTTACTTTTGTTTTTATCACATTTTTTAATAATTTCTTTAAATCTTTTATATTTTTATTGTTTTTTTAGTCTGTGAAGTGCCTCGTGATTTTATCTCGAGAGGTGCTTAAAAAAGATCGTTTTCCTTCTTTCTAACCTTTTAAGTGGTCACCTAGCTGCGGACGATGTGAACGTTTTTATCCATGATCAGCAGGATGTTCAGGAACTAAGATGTAGCTTAGCGCTATAGGAGGACGCCTCCTCAGCCGAAGTTAGCTGGGATGAGGGTGAGGTATGTTTAGTGGGGTGGGGGAGTGTTGAGGTGGGAGAACCAAGGTATTGAACCATTAGGAGTGTACCTTGTGACGGTTTTCAGAAGCAGAACTGGGAGAGCGGGCTGGAGAAGGTGGAGGCCAAGTTGTCTAAATGGAAATGGTTGCTGGTCCAGCTGTCCTACAGGGGAAGAGTTCTGATGGCGAACAACCTGGTCGCCTCATTTCTGTGGCACTGGATCCACCGCCGGGTCTGCTGGGGAGTTCTGAAGCTGCTTGTGAACTTCTGGTCTGGTCACCACTGGATCAGAGCTTCGGCTCTGTGCCTACCCGTGACAGAGGGGGACAAGGACGGATGGACCTGGGAGGGAGCTTTATGGTGAAGGACGCTCCTGGTTGCCCCTGGCTCATCTTCTACTACAGCAGGCTGGTGGACTTGGCCTACACAAACACCTGTTCTTGCTTAAACCTGATGGACCTGATTAGAATGGACTTGCACCTTTTTACTCGTCAGTACTGGACGCGTTCAGACTGTTGATGTTTGAGCGAGCGACGGACCTGGAAGGTGGTGGCTGGAAGAACCCTTGTTTGACTAAAGCTTCTCGAGAGCTGGAATCTTCACTTCATCTGCATTAAAATTAAGTCCGCTGGCATTTCCAAGTCTGGCTCTTTGACTGGAGTCGAGGTGGACTCAGGTGTTTGCTTCTGTAACGTGATGAAGGTTCTCTAATTTGTGGCAAAGGGCACATCTAATTCCATGCTGTCGTTCTTTTTTTAAAACACAGAAACAGTTTCGTTACCCGCTACGTTTCGTCTGCCGCAGACGAAACGTAGCGGGAAAACAGGTAACGAAACTGTTTCTGTGTTTTAAAAAAAGAACGACAGCATGGAATTAGAACCACGACACAGCAAGAACACACCTAAGATGTTCAAAGGGCACATCTACCCAGCTGGGTCAAGCTGGGTCAAACAGTACTTTTAAATCCACAGATTAAACAAGGAGCCACGATGTCTGCTCAAGATCATATCCATATCTGCTGCTGTTCCATCCCAGGAGGAGGACACTTCAAGCTCAGGATGATAATAATTAGATAATAATAATATTAATAAAACTCATTGATTTTATTACCGTTTATCATAATCATCATAAATGATCACTTGGTTCAGTATAAAGGTATTTTAATTACATGAAATGAATTATTATGCTTTGGGTATAATAATGATTAAGATGATTATGGTTGATGACAGTAAAAGGTGTTCAGCAAAGGTCAGTTTCACCTTATCCACCTAACACAGAGTCCAGATAAAC
>SSNQ01000141.1:484126-500987 GCA_006942095.1 Nothobranchius kuhntae | reverse complement strand
GTTTGTGTGTGTGTGTGTGTGTGTGTGTGTGTGTGTGTGTGTGTGTGTGTGTGTGTGTGTGTGTGTGTGTGTGTGTGTGTGTGTGTGTGGCCATAAGTGGAAATTCTCAAGAGAAAAAACCAAAACAAACCAGTTGTTAAACCACAACCCTGGACAGGCCGGTTTCTGGTTTCTGACAACAACGGGCCCTCAGCCCTGGGGCCATACCTCACATACCTGAGTCCTGGGTGTCACCTGTCTGAGAACAGAGGACAGGTACAAAACAGAGGCTCCCTGTTTTACAAGCACAGAGAGACGAGGAGCGTTTAAATGGATTCAAACCCACCCAAGGGAGAATAAAGTAGTTGTATTGGTTTGTTCTGTGAGAACATGTCCTTCTGCCCCAGACCCAACAGGCCCCTCCCACCTGTGTTGTTATATGATGGTTAGAAGTAATCACTTTACTGGTTATTCAGCGGGAACTGGTTAGTTTTAAATAATGAACTCACATTAGCTCTGTGTCCTAGTCATTTATTTGTTGGGGCGACGGTGGCACAGCAGTTAAGTGCTCGCCCGTAATCGGAAGGTCGCAGGTTCGAGCCCCGCTCAGTCTGTCGCTATCGTTGTGTCCTTGGGCAAGACACTTAACCCACGTTGCCTGCTGGTGGTGGTCGGAGGGACCGGTGACGGCAGTGCTCGGCAGCCTCGCCTCTGTCAGTGCGCCCCAGGGCAGCTGTGGCTACATGGTAGCTCATCACCACCCGTGTGTGAATGTGTGTGTGAATGGGTGAATGACTGATTGTGTTGTAAAGCGCCTTGGGGAGTTCCGACTCTAGAAGGCGCTATATCAAATACAGGCCATTTACCATTTTATCCTCATCTTACCAGGATTAATTTAACAGCAATTTCGTTTCTTTTTGCAGGTTTAGACAAGAATCGCACCAAGAAACATGGTATGCAGCCAGCAGTTTGTAGTTTTCAGTCACAATTCTCACCCTCAGACTGAATGTTTGTTCTAACCTACCCCTGCAGCCGACACACCGTAGAGGAAGGAGCCTCTCGGAGGCGTTGACCCTGGAGGAGTCGGAGAAAGGTGCGCTGGTCATCTCCAGCATCAACAACACCTCACACAACCAGGACTTGAAGGAAGGTATGACCTCTGGTTGGTTTTTCCACACGTTGCCCGTTTAGTCACACACAACATATTTCATCCCACATTGCTACATAAATACTCTAGGTTCCCAAACAGGAGCAGTGGAGGGCATCTTACTTTAAAAAGTATTTAGTTATAGTGTCTAATTACTTTTTCCAAAAAGTAATTGAGTTACTTAGTCACCACATTGTAAAAGTAACTAGTTACACTGATGTTACTGAATGGCCATAATTGCACCTTCTTAGAGCTCTACAACCCCCCAAGGCGCTTCACAACACAATCAGCCATTCACACGCTGGTGGGGATGAGCTACGATGTAGCCACAGCTGCCCTGGGGCGCATCACCGGTCCCTCTGACCACCACCAGCAGACACGGCAGGTTGAGCGTCTTGCCCAAGGACAACAGCAGCATTCTCTGGTCAGAGCCGGGATCAAACCTGCAACCTTCTGATTACTGGACAACCCGCTCTACCTCCTGAGCTGCTGCTGCCCCATTTATCTTCTATAACACTGATTCCCAACCATGAGTAAGAATACCACTAGTGGTCCATGAGCGCATTACAGGGGTACGTGGAAAAATTAATGTTACTACCCAGATGATGACGGCACTCTCTGTGCCCTGGTAATAACAAACACATCGGGCTGGGATGTGGTACGCTTAAATAATACTCAAAGTAATGCACAGTAATATATGGGTGATATTTTCAGTTATCTACTTAGACCAACCATGACTGTGCATTAATGTTGCCATGCTGTGGCGGCTCCGGAGAGGCTGCCGCGACAGCTCCGGAGAGTCGGCTGCGACAGCTCTGGAGAGGCTGCGGTGGCGGCTCGGAGAGGCTGCGGCGGCGGCTCGGAGAGGCTGCTGCAGCGGCTCTGGAGAGTCTGCCGCGACAGCTCTGGAGAGTCTGCCGCGACAGCTCCGAGAGGCTGCCGCGACAGCTCCGAGAGGCTGCCGCGACAGCTCCGAGAGGCTGCGGCGACGGCTCGGAGAGGCTGCGGCGGCGGCTCCGGAGAGGCTGCGGCGGCGGCTCCGGAGAGGCTGCGGCGGCGGCTCCGGAGAGGCCGCTGCGACGGCTCCGGAGAGGCTGCTGCTATGGCTCGTAGAGGCTGCCGCTGCGGAGTGGGTTAAGAGTGCTTGGATACGATTCAGTTTCACAAGGATCAGAAATGATTAAGTCCAATCAGAGCACTTACACCAGCTGTGGTACTGATCCGGAACCGGAGCTTCAGAAAGTTTCCTCATGGAGTTTGGACCCTGCATGAGGATTGTTAAAGAACTCATCTAAGCCAGACAGGAAGTGAGACGTGGTTCAGGGTGTTTCATTTAGTAATCAGTTGTACTTTTGCGGGATCTGGTCTAAGGCAGCACCGCCACGGCCATCCATCAGCATACAACAAGGCACAGTCCTGACATTCTAACAAACACTGTTGTGTCCACAAGGATGTCTGTCTGTGGTGGTCTGAAAAACATATCTAGAACAAAGATTTGAAAGTTACATCATATTACCATCACTGGCACAGAAAACATGAGCTGTCTACACTACGTGGAAGTTAAATATTCACGACGACGACATGACTGTGTGGCAGTCGGAGGGACGTTCATCCTGAGAGCCCAGACACCAAAAACAAGGGCAGGACCTGGAAACTGGTTACTTTGGCTTCATTTATTTAATAAAGAAAGACATATTGATGCTGCATCAGTCCAATCAAAGGCCACTATCCAGCATATTTTAGCTGTTTCCCTGCTCCAGCACAAACAGTTCAATGGTGGAATCGCATGCTCAGCCTGGTAAAATCAGGTGTGTTGAAGCAGAGAAACAACTAAAATCATGCTGGACAGTGTCCCCAAGGAGCGTGGTTTTAGAAGCCTGTTCTACGTCTGGTTTTCATGGTTCTAGTTGACCTGCCATCACAACCCCCCCACCCCTCAACCCAGCTGATCCATGTCCAGTTGGTGTGGGCTGTGCTTCTTCAGCCATCGTTCATGGTTCCATTTCAGGACACAAACTCCATAAATGATGGCCGTGCGTGGCTGTTGCCTCCTAATACAAGCCAGTAGAACCTTTACTATAACTATAATATTTATGGCAGTTTATTGGTGTTTTTACAGGCTTCCACTTCTCACTCACCTCTCTGTGATCAAACACTGGCATCATTTGTGAGACCCAGGCTATATGGCAAGCCAGAGGCAATGGTGCCCCCAAGGGGTGGCCAGGGGTGGCCGTGGCCATGGCTGTCCCCCCAGCAAAACCCAGTGTTAATAAATATTAATGTTCACTCAAACCATAATTTGATCTTATTTATTCAAGACATAATTGTAAAACAAAATAAAAATAATACAATTAATGAGTAAAGAAAAAATCTGAATAAAAAATACATATGTTTCTGCTGCTCACCATTAAAAAATGTTTTTATCTCCATAGTTTTTTTTGTGAACACAGCAGCAGGTCAGTTAAGGTAAAAAAATAATTTTAAAATAAAATTGAAATAACATTTTAAATAACTGAAATGTATTTTTCTTAAATGTTTGTGTTTGTAAAATTTAAGTGAAATGTATTGGACACATAATGTTTTTTTTGATAAACAAATAAAGGAGTAATGCAGTACATCACCGCAGGCTAAACTCTCCCAGAGTTACCACATGGACCCATTTGGTGTGCCACTCCAAAAATTTCTTTGGCCCCATCTGGCCACCCCATCAAAATTTTCTGGAGGCACCCCTGGCCATAGGAACTTATATTGGCAGTTGCTGCTTAACGCACATAACTAAAGACCAGTTTTCATTAATAGAGGTAGAGATGCTTCATCCGAATATATTGGTATTCATGCACTGCATCTCTGTGCTATGATGTACTTGAGCCTGTTTCCATGACGTTTCACTCGCCTGCTGAGTCATCTACAACAAAAGGCTCGAGGTTAAACCTGGAAGTGTTGCGTATGCTTCACCTAAAACTACCTGACAAAATGTAACACCATCATTTGCACACAAGCACATGTAAATGTACAAAGAACAAACTTTTTTCAATGTGAGTACTTTTTGCTTTCAGGGGACGAAGTTTTGGGAGCAACAATAAATTTTGATCAACTGTCAAAGGAAGAGGTGTTAAAGGTTCTCAAACTGATGGAGCCATTCGATGACAAAATCCAAGTTCTCACTCGAAAAAGTCTGAACAGAAGCCTTGATGATTTGAACCAGTTTTCCAGGACTCCTGAGGCAGTAAGTGGATTAATTGAACAATTGATGGATTTGTGAATAAATACTTTTTCACTTAATATATGCATCAGGAGCTCATACTGACATTTACTGTGTTGATGTTATTGATACTATTTTGCTCTGAACTAGTTATGGATTCATTTTCTAGATGCTGAAAGACTCCTATGATAAACTCTACAACGCCAAAATAAGGAGGTTTGTGAAAGATGACGTGTCTGGTGCAGAGCATGGCCAAGTAAACATGGAGAATACTGATGAGGCAACAGTACCCTCTTCATTGAAAGTCACTCAAAAACATGACACAGGATTACCTCGCTTTGGAGTGGACTTTGGAATTCTCAAATCTAGAACTTTGAGCGCAGACACTAATGTGGATTCGTACCCTGATGGTAAAGGATTAACAGATGGCAACAATATGAATCTCCCTCCTCTGGGTCTGGGTTTGAACGGGAGCAGTCAAGTTAATGCTCAGGTCCCAAAACCAAATCTCGATGTTAGAAATCGTGAAAGAATTCCAGATATGGGCTTGGACTTAAAAGACCCAGATGTAATCACCTCAAAAACTGGAATAGGCCTCAGTAAAGAAACGTTCACTGGTTCGTCCTTTAATGCTACTGCTCCCAAAGTAGATATTGAAGGAATAAGCCAAGATTTCAAAATGCCGAAATTCAAACTGCCAGACCTTGCACTCTCAGATCCTTCAACCGAAAGCCCCAAATCTGAGGTTAAAACTCCAGATGTTGAAAACACAGGAGTTCCATCCGGTAAACTCAATCTTAAGTTTTCCAAGAGACTAAAAGCCCCTGTTCTAAACCTGGATGATCCTTCCAGTTTTGTGGACCCATGTGACTCTAGTCTATCTGAGAAACTGCCTCAATTACACCTTGAAAACCGAGGTGTTGATGTCAGTGGAAGAGACACTGGCATCCCTTCATTTGACATTAAAGTGCCTAAATCAAAGACTGGACTTAAATCTTCAGATTTTGATGTGAATGTTCCATCCGGTTCCTTTACATTGCCCAAATCTGGATTTCATGATAAAATAGCAGAAGATACTAAGATTGAAGTCCCAGGGTTAAAGGGGGAAGTACCTCTACCAGATGCTAATATAAAAGTACCATCAACTGACATGAATATTTCAAGCTCATCTAAAAACCTCAAAATGTCCCCAGATTGGAGTCTGAAAGCTCCAAAAGTTAAAGGTGGAATGAATTCCCCAGATTTGGACTTTCCAGATGTCGACATTGAGTCACCAAAGGGAAAGTTGAAGTTCCCCAAAATGAAAATGCCAAAATTTGGCCTCCCAAGTATGACAGGACCTAAAATTGATGGCAACTTAGATGCTCCAGAATTTGATGTAAATGCACCCAACGCCAACTTCAAGGGTCCTAAAGCTGATCTAGATTTAAATATGTCAGGTCCATCTGGGAAGATTAAAAAACCAAAGTTCAACTCACCTGACCTTGGTCTGTCTGGTCCAAAGTTAGATGGTCCTAACTTTGACCTGAACTCACCTGATCTAAATGTATCAGGTCCAAATCTCAGTGGTGGAATAAATGCACCTGACCTAAATATGCCCAAGATAGACCTGAAGTCCCCCAAACTAGACCTTGGTACACCAAATGTCAATTTGGACATGCCATCTGTCAAGATGACCATGCCAGAACTTCAAAGCCCCGATTGGGATGTCAATGCTTCCTCCGGAAAACTGAAAATGCCTAAATTAAATCTTTCAGGAACATCGCCAAAAGGACCAAATATGGACCTTAATGCGGATCTTAAATCTCCAGATTTGAGTCTGAAAGCTCCAAAAGTTAAAGGTGGAATGAATGCCCCAGATTTGGACTTTCCAGATGTCAACATTGGCTCACCAAAAGGAAAGTTGAAGTTCCCCAAAATGAAAATGCCAAAATTTGGCCTCCCAAGTATGAAGGGACCTAAAATTGATGGCAACTTAGATGCTCCAGAATTTGATGTAAATGCACCCAACGCCAACTTCAAGGGTCCTAAAGCTGATCTAGATTTAAATATGTCAGTTCCATCTGGGAAGATTAAAAAACCAAAGTTCAACTCACCTGATCTTGGTCTGTCTGGTCCAAAGTTAGATGGTCCTAACTTTGACCTGAACTCACCTGATCTAAATGTATCAGGTCCAAATCTCAGCGGTGGAATAAATGCACCTGACCTAAATATGCCCAAGATAGACCTTAAGTCCCCCAAACTAGACCTTGGTACACCAAATGTCAATTTGGACATGCCATCTGGCAAGCTGAACATGCCAGAACTTCAAAGGCCCGACTGGGATGTCAATGCTCCCTCCGGCAAAATGAAAATGCCTAAATTAAATCTTTCAGGAACATCGCCAAAAGGACCAAATATGGACCTTAATGCGGATCTTAAATCTCCAGATTGGAGTCTGAAAGCTCCAAAAGTTAAAGGTGGAATGAATGCTCCAGATTTGGACTTTCCAGATGTCAACATTGGCTCACCAAAAGGAAAGTTGAAGTTTCCCAAAATGAAAATGCCAAAATTTGGCCTCCCAAGTATGAAGGGACCTAAAATTGATGGGAACTTAGAAGCTCCAGAATTTGATGTAAATGCACCCAACGCCAACTTCAAGGGTCCTAAAGCTGATCTAGATCTAAGTATGTCAGGTCCATCTGGGAAGATTAAAAAACCAAAGTTCAACTCACCTGACCTTGGTCTATCTGGTCCAAAGTTAAATGGTCCTAACTTTGACCTGAACTCACCTGATCTAAATGTATCAGGTCCAAATCTCAGTGGTGGAATAAATGCACCTGACCTAAATATGCCCAAGATAGACCTGAAGTCACCCAAACTTGACCTTGGTACACCAAATGTCAATTTGGACATGCCATCTGGCAAGCTGAACATGCCAGAACTTCAAGGGCCCGACTGGGATGTCAATACTCCCTCCGGAAAACTGAAAATGCCTAAATTAAATCTTTCAGGAACATCGCCAAAAGGACCAAATATGGACCTTAATGCGGATCTTAAATCCCCAGATTGGAGTCTGAAAGCTCCAAAAGTTAAAGGTGGAATGAATGCCCCAGATTTGGACTTTCCAGATGTCAACATTGGCTCACCAAAAGGAAAGTTGAAGTTTCCCAAAATGAAAATGCCAAAATTTGGCCTCCCAAGTATGAAGGGACCTAAAATTGATGGCAACTTAGATGCTCCAGAATTTGATGTAAATACACCCAACGCCAACTTCAAGGGTCCTAAAGCTGATCTAGATCTAAGTATGTCAGGTCCATCTGGGAAGATTAAAAAACCAAAGTTCAACTCACCTGACCTTGGTCTGTCTGGTCCAAAGTTAGATGGTCCTAACTTTGACCTGAACTCACCTGATCTAAATGTATCAGGTCCAAATCTCAGTGGTGGAATAAATGCACCTGACCTAAATATGCCCAAGATAGACCTGAAGTCCCCCAAACTAGACCTTGGTACACCAAATGTCAATTTGGACATGCCATCTGGCAAGCTGAACATGCCAGAACTTCAAGGGCCCGACTGGGATGTCAATGCTCCCTCCGGAAAACTGAAAATGCCTAAATTAAATCTTTCAGGAACATCGCCAAAAGGACCAAATATGGACCTTAATGCGGATCTTAAATCCCCAGATTGGAGTCTGAAAGCTCCAAAAGTTAAAGGTGGAATGAATGCCCCAGATTTGGACTTTCCAGATGTCAACATTGGCTCACCAAAAGGAAAGTTGAAGTTCCCCAAAATGAAAATGCCAAAATTTGGCCTCCCAAGTATGAAGGGACCTAAAATTGATGGCAACTTAGATGCTCCAGAATTTGATGTAAATACACCCAACGCCAACTTCAAGGGTCCTAAAGCTGATCTAGATCTAAGTATGTCAGGTCCATCTGGGAAGATTAAAAAACCAAAGTTCAACTCACCTGACCTTGGTCTGTCTGGTCCAAAGTTAGATGGTCCTAACTTTGACCTGAACTCACCTGATCTAAATGTATCAGGTCCAAATCTCAGTGGTGGAATAAATGCACCTGACCTAAATATGCCCAAGATAGACCTGAAGTCACCCAAACTTGACCTTGGTACACCAAATGTCAATTTGGACATGCCATCTGGCAAGCTGAACATGCCAGAACTTCAAGGGCCGGACTGGGATGTCAATGCTCCCTCCGGAAAACTGAAAATGCCTAAATTAAATCTTTCAGGAACATCGCCGAAAGGACCAAATATGGACCTTAATGCGGATCTTAAATCTCCAGATTGGAGTCTGAAAGCTCCAAAAGTTAAAGGTGGAATGAATGCCCCAGATTTGGACTTTCCAGATGTCAACATTGGCTCACCAAAAGGAAAGTTTAAAATGCCCCAAACAAATTTGTCAAACCTCAAAGGACCTGACATTGGTTTAAATCTTAATGCTCCAGACCATATCGATATGAAAAACATGCCCCTAAAAAACTCAAAAATGGGGTTTGAAGCGCCCGATGTGGATTTCGGCAGTTCTTCTGGGAAATTTAAAATGCCAAATTTGAAATTACCCAATTTAGGCTTTTCAGGTTCTAAGTTACATGGCTCAGAACTTGATCTCAGTTTATCAGATCTTCATGCTACTTCACCAAAAGGGCCAAACTTTAAAAAATCAGATCTTAAACAAGGTCATCTGAATTCTCCCAACCTGAGTTTACCTAACATGAACCTGAAATCTTCAAAAACTGGTTTGGAAGTTCCAGATTCTACATTTGACACCCCATCAGGCACATTTGAATTGCCTTCTATGAAAATACCCGACAAGGGATTTTCTGGTCCAAAGGTTGATGGCTCAAACCCAGATCTCAGTTTATTAAATCCTAATGACAGGTTACCAAAGGGGCGAAACCTGAAACTAGATTCAGATTTTAGAATGCCAAAAGTAACAGGCGTGCTCAATTCTCCCAAACTGGGTACACAACATTTAAACATCAGATCTCCAAATTTGGATCTAAAAACTGCAGATACCAATATCCACATCCCAAATGTGCAAGTGATCCAGTCCAAAGGATTAGATCCAATACTGAAGGGTCCTCATGTAAGTCTGCCAGCTTTAGATTTACCTGATGCTGGGATCAGTACGCGACAGTCAGGTGTGAGAGAAGATCATAGATTATATATGGCAAGTATGAATGTAAAAAGGCCTGATCTAGACTTGGATCTAGATGTTAGTGATAGACTTCTCCACTCAAACAGAAAGCCATCCAAAACTAAAGTAAGGTCCAGCTACACAGCAGTAGATGGGGCTTTAGACAAGAATGCCATATTTGGACATTCAGACCTCAACATTGATGATTTCACAGGAAAGGATCATGTGCTCCAAGCCAGGGGTTCAAAACTGGACCTCCAGGCACCATATTTGTATGAAGATGGAAAATCTTCTTCAGAAGTCAATGTTGATCTGTTGGACTCCAGAAAGGTCAGTGGAATTCCAGTTGTTAATAAAAAAACTAACGCGGATTTCCGTGATTCATCTAGAAATTCACAGATGAAAGCAGCTGAGCATTCAGACGGATACCTTGTCACGGTTTTCCCAACACAAGGACAGACCCAAAAAAATGCTAATCGCAAATACAACACAGTTGGAAGGCTCAACTTTCTTCCAGGAAATCTGGACCTTGATGTTCCAGATAAGAATGAGCTGAAAGGCTCAACATTTTTTTCAAACCTTGTGTAACCCTTCGAGTATGTTTCAGTGTTTCTGTTTTGATTGTACAACTAATATTCATAAATATTTTTATTTATTGTTACTACTGTATTTTAGAAATTTGAAGGTTTACAAATTTTGTAAAAGAAGTTTGCTTAAAGGTTTTGTTCATATTGTAAATAATTTCTGTTTAGTTTTGCATTGACACAAATCTGTACAGCATTGTTGCACCTGTGTTAGGTAAATAACAACCTTTTTTATATTTTAAAGCCTATTGTACTTAAATATTTTGGGACTATATGAATATAAGAATTATACAAACGAGCACTATGTGATTTTTTTGTCATTTTGTTCATAATGAGTTGAAGTCTTCTACTTAAAAGGGCATTCACTTGCTAATTCATTAAATCTGCTGTGTCCTATAGTATGAAATATTGTCTTGTGAGTTGTTCTCTGGCAAAACGCTCTAGAGCTCCTGCTTTGGGACGTCAGTCCGAGGTGTGGGGGCAGAAAACAGCATGATTTGGAATCATATTCATTAACATTTTTGATATTGACATGTTTTGTCTCACAGAATTCTGGCTGCATCAAACGGATTATGTTAGTTTAAGTGGAAGGAAGAGGCATAGCAACCATTTTTCATACAGACTTATTAATCAATCCCTTACCGATTAATAGTTACAGTTCGTTTGAACATCTTATTCTTAGTTTTCCTAATCCAGATTGCAAAACTGTAAAACCACTCTTGTTTGTAGTTTTATATCGTCCACCAGGCCCTTACTGTGAGATTTTGGATCAGATCTCTGATTTTTTTTATATCTGATTTGGTGCTAAATACTGATAAGGTCATTATAGTGGGGGATTTTAACATACATGTGGACATTGAAAATGATAGCCTCAATGTAGCCTTTAGTAATATCTTAGACTGAATTGGTTTTACCGTTTTACCCAACGAATACATAGCTCCACCCACTCCTGCCATCATACATTGGACATTGTGCTGACTTATGGCATTGAGTGTGACACAAAAATTTTTTTTAACGATTATTTCTGATAACGGGTCACTCTGAGTGTTTCATGCAGGCTGGACATGAAAATAGTCTCCTACACCTATCTCCTGCATTAGCTTCTGATAGAAAACAGTTGATGAACCTCCAGGATGAGAAAAGCCTGACAGATCTACGTCGCACTGTCACTTAACATTCATGGACTCACCCATCTTGACTCACGACAGGGCAGGCTGTTGTTGGTTTAGTGTCCAGGAAACAGCAGAGAACGTATCGGCTTGTAGAATCCAAAGCTTTAGAAAAAGCAAGTTGTGACACTCTTTGAACTCGCTGACATGTGCTTTTGTGTAGCCCTGAATAGCTCAAACAGCTCAGCGCTGCTGGCTAATATAAGCGGCTTCTGGCCGCAATTGACACCCAAATGACCCTTTTCTCATTTCTACAGTGAATTCTGGTGATTATTGACCAATGCTATTTATTGATTATAACACTGATTGAGTTTAACTCTTGAAGCAGCACAAACAACATGTATTAGTTTTATATTTTAGAGGGCAGCCAGGCTGCAAACAGAACATAGAAAACATCAGGCGCGTTGCAAGCTTTTCAAACGTGTGGGGGATGTTGTCTGTGCCTAAAATAATTTTATGTTATTCATCTTGTTAGTTTAATTTCCATAATAGCGGAGCAGGTGTGAATTTTAGACAAGTCATGCACGTCTCCGTTTTAAACATGTTTAAACTGTTCAGAATACAAATCCAGGCTCTGTCTCGTTAGATTGGTTTAACTAAGGTTTGTACTGAATGAAACTTTACATTAAACCATGTTGAAAAGAAAAGGATCCGATTAAATCGTTTCTCCTCATTTACAGTCAGGAAGTACAGCGCAGTGCGCATGGCTCTGGGGTTAATCAAGTTTAATTGTTTCTCTCTGCAACAATCTTCACAAAAAGGCAAAACAGTTAAATGGCAGTCTTAGGTGTGTTCTTGCTGTGTCGTGGTTCTAATTCCATGCTGTCGTTCTTTTTTAAAACACAGAAACAGTTTCATTACCTGTTTTCCCGCTACGTTTCGTCTGCGGCTGCAAACTTCCTCAGGCTGACGCTGATGGTGACTTCCTTCGTTTATCCGTAGGCAGCAGAGGACGTTGTCGCCCTCTGCTGCCCGCTCTCCCCTCTCCGACGATGCAGTCCCATGCGTGGTCCAACGTGTAAACTCCATCGTCCCTGTTCATGGTCCCACATCCACGTCTCCTTATCTCGATAGCTTCTTTTATCCATCTTTTGTATTTTTGTTGTTCTGTGTTTATGATCCGTGTGTTGTCCCAGTCCATTACATGGTTTTCTCTTGTGCAGTGATCTGTTACGGCTGACTTCTTTATTGTACTTTCTGCTTCTTCTTTTGCTGCTCTTGTGCGTTTTCCACTTGTTTCTTTCTCGCACTCCTTTCTATGTTCTATTGTTCGTGTGTTGAGTCGGCGTCCGGTTTCTCCTATGTATGTTTTATTGCAGAGTTTAAATGGGATTTCATAAATGACTCCACATTTAAGTCCAGCTGGTATCTTGTCTTTTGGGTGCACTAGTCTGTTTCTAACGGTTGTGTATGGTTTTTTTGGTGTGTTTATGTTGTGTTTTTTCATTGTTGCTCTTATTTTTTCTGTTATGCCTCTGATGTATGGTAGGGTTATCACTGGTTCTGGTTCTTTTCTTTCTGGGTTTCTGGTTCTTTGCTTTGGTAGTTCTCCGCATCTCCGAGCAAACGTGAAGGAGAAGTTGATATTGCTGTGACGGATTTCCCAGAACTGTACAATATTTCTACCAAAGAATACAGAGATATTCACAATCAGAAGTATGATTTCACATAACTCTAGCAGCAACTTGTGAAACATTGTTCTGGAAAATTTATGTTTATTAATTCTTGATCATTGACTCAATCAACTGAATGTAATATGTATTGCTCTATGCCTCTTTGCATATGCCTCTACACACACACACACACACACACACACACACACACGTGTGCAAACACACACGGGCGCACACTCACGCACACACACAGCCTGAAGCCAAAATACTGAATGCAGAATATCAGCAGGGGGACAGATTGAGACAGAACACCATGCGTGTGTGACAGTGTGTGTGTCCTGTCACTGTGACCCGATTAATCATGCGCCCTGGCTACCTGTACAGGGGAGATCTCTGTTTGGGTGACTGGTTAGCACGCGTGACTTTCATTCGGGAGTCTGGGGATCAAATCCTGATTGGACCATTTTTTTATATCCGCCACAGATCTCTCTGAAGAAGTCAGCATTGACGGCTTCAGCAACGCTGTGCCACTCCGTGGATTTTCTCTTATTTGTTTTGCAAAAACACTTCCTTTCATTTCTCCACCTCACCCACAGGTACCTCACCTTCTGCTTGTGTGAAATAGCGCTTCCTTGATCTGCCTTGATCTACGGTCGCCATGTCATTGGTGGAGCGCTGCAACAGCCGGCTTATGTATATACATGAGATCCACAAGGCACTTTGCATTGACCATTTATGGCAGTAAGTGGGCGTGGTGAGGGCGGGATGTGACTAAAAAGCAGCTGAGAAACATTCTCGTTAGTCTCTGATTTATGAAGCGGAGATTGCAAGCAGCTGTGCGTCCTCCATGTTTGATAGATCACACACCTGCTTGGCGTAAGCACATCTGTTGCTGAGCTTAAGTACGGTTTAGTAAGGATTCTACGCCATGTTTGATAAATGAGACCCCTGGTCTTTTTGAAAGCGACTGCGATGCGAACGGCCATGTTGCATTAAATCCACCTCCTACGTCACCGAGTCAGCGGAGGTGGGCGTCGTGTGTTGATGCTCCTGAGGAGCGGCGCTGACAGAAGGGTTCAGAGGACTGTCGGGACATCCTGTCTCCTTCTGGAATAAAAACTACAGGAGGGCATGAGAACGATGGGTGCTGCTGGAGCCAAGCGTCTCTTTGGGCTCTGTGGGGTGGGGGGTCCTAACACCGGAACATTTCTAGTGAATAATAATTCAGGAAGACGGCAGGAGTAAGAAGTAAAACAGTTTATAGTTTTAAAGGTTTCCAGCCCCAAACCGGAGACCCGACAGGAGTGACCCCGACCCCGTGGAGGACCTGTCAGTTGAAGGCTTTCATCACACCTCCACCTCTCCTGGTTCCGATTCCACCGAGAGTGACTCGTGTGCTTTGGGGCCGTGCAGCGGTCACGCTGGAAAGTGGTTGGTGCTCATTTCAGTTAAGTGTGAACAGCCACTCAAAAAAATCAGATTTACTCAAAAAATCGAAATTGAGCATCAAGAGCTGCAGTGTGAACGTAGCCCAGGTAAAGTCTGCTCCCCCAGCCTGGAGAGGTGGTAATTATCCTGATTGTGATGTCACAAATGGGGACAACGGCTTGTTTAAGGCACATAATTCCTGAAACAAACACTGACAGGTTGGATGTTTTTCCCGTTTATAGGCAGTATATCACTTTTCACGTGTCTGAGCAGAACCTCCCTGAACCGTCTACAGGTGGTTCAGAACGCCTGTGCTCGGCTTCTGACCAAGTCCTCCAAACACACCCACATCACCCCGCTTCTCCTCCAGCTTCACTGGCTGCCAGTCAACTTCAGGGTTCATTTCAAGATCCTGGTTCTGGTCTATAGGGCCTTACATGGACAAGCACCATCTTACATTGGTGATCTTCTTAGTCCCTACACCCCCAGCAGGTCCCTGAGGTCCAGTGATCAAAGCCTACTGGTTGTGCAGCACCAGGCTAAAGGTCAAAGGTGACAGATCATCTGCTGCTGTGGCCCCCAGACTCTGGACCTCTCTCCCCCTGAGCCGGAGATCAGTACACTCAGTAGTCTCCTTTAACCCTCCCACTGTCCTAATGGGTGACCCCGCGAGGAAAGCTGACCAATGAGCATCGATGGTTTATGCCTTGGATCCATGTGACAGGTGCTCACTCCTGTCACATGGATCCAAGGCATAAACCATCGATGCTCATTGGTCAGCTTTCCTCGCGGGGTCACCCATTAGGACAGTGGGAGGGTTAAACTCACCTGTTCAGGTTTGGTGGGACCTTCATCACCACCCTCTCCTTGTTCTGCTCTTATTCCGCCTTTCCCGGGATCCACTGATTTCCCTCTCTCCTGTTCCTTTCCTCTCCCTTTCCTTACATTTTTAATCACTAATCTTACTTTTTGTCATAAACATATTTTTAAATCTTTTTAAAATTATTTTTATTTTTCGTGAAGCACCTCGTGATCTTTACCTTCAGGCACTTTGTAAGAGATCCTTGTCTCTCTTTTCAGTCGAGACGCACACGGCAGCACAAGTAACCTGATGATTTTGTTTTTCAGTCATCCGACCAGTGATGAGTCAACAGAACATGAAGAAGACCGATCCTGTGGCCAAGTAAGCACCAAAGCTTCACCCACACCTGGATGGAGTCAAACAAAAGTCCCAGAATAAGTCTTGGCCTAGGTGACCGCGATGTTAGTCAGAGGCTAAAATCAGATCAGGACCGGTTGTCATCAAGAGGCAGAGTCCTGTGTTCCCTCGACTTTTCTCTTAGTAACAATGTTCTAGATGCCTTTTCCGTCTAACGCATCAACTCAAGGTGCCTGTGACCACCGTGGTCTTCAGAAGGGTGTGGCAGGAAACTGCCGCGCTGAGGTCTGTAGGAACAATGAGACAAAGCTGAGTTCAGCTGGAGAGCTATCTGAACCCAGAACTAGAGCCTGAAGATCATCGCTACTCCACCAGTGAAGCTCCACACAGAACGTTCCAGATGTTTGTGGATCCTTGACTTGAGGTGTTTGTTCTTCTCTCATCTCTGCAGGTATCATCAGTACAAGAAGATCTGGGGAACGTTCAAACTTCCCGGGGAGAGGGACAGGAATGCTCTCCACATGGAGATAAAGGTATGGGATGGAAATGAAGCTGTTTCCATTCTAGGAATAATCTTTAAGAGCCCCGCTCCTCTAACTGGAGGCACTGGTCCATCAGCTGTTTGACTAGGAGACCTCTCTCCTGCCCATCCAAACTTCCAGAACTCTCTCTTGTTGTTCTGAGACAGACCCAGAGGGTTGGGTTCGAGACACAAAGGCCTCCTGTCAGACGTGCTGGTTGTGAAAGCGTCGGCAGAAATAGAATCCTAAATCCAGATGTGAGGTGAGCGGTGGCTTTATTTCCAATGACCTTTAGTTTCTTTTCTTTCCTCAGGAAAAACTTGCGTACCAGCCTCCTCCGGTAAGTATGTTCTAACACTCTGCTCATGACGTCAGCAAAGGAAAGAGTAAAGTAATCAGAGTACAAGTGTTTTCAGAGCCACTGGTTCTGGTGGTTCTAGGTCAGCTTTTACTGAGTCGAGATGAGAGCTGTCTAGGTTTTACCAATCAAGGAGTGGGTGGGCGTGGCCAGCAGCAGCTGGTTCCCCTAAAGCAGGGCTATTCAGCTCCGGGCCTGGAGGTCCGGTATCAGCGATGGTTTTAGTTTAACCTGCTTCAGCTCACCTGATTTCACTCAGCAGGTGATTAACAGGCTTCTGCAGAGCACAGGTGACTCCACCCCTGAATCGAGTTTGTTGGAGCAGAGAAACCACTAAAACATTCTGGATACCGGCCCTTCAGTCCTGGAATGAAGTACCCCCACCCTACAGTGACAGAGCCCTGACTCTAGGGGTGTGTATAGGCAACAGCTGTTAATACAGAGGTGAGAAAAGGAAATGTTGTGATCAGGGGTGGGACTCCGTTAAGAAAATTAATCTAATTAATTAGAAACTTTGTAATTAATTAATCTTAATCGCATTTTAATCGTTCATGAAACCATTTT
>SSNQ01000141.1:464649-484113 GCA_006942095.1 Nothobranchius kuhntae | reverse complement strand
ACTTAGTTGTTCGTCCTGTTGCCAAAACTTCATTTGAGCCTGAGAGGGTTCCTCCACTTGAGGCAGGACCTCATCCCTGACCCGGAAAAGGCCTTCTAACCGTTTCCGATTTAAGACTATGATCTCGGAAATAGAGGAGCTGATTCTCATCCCAGCCGCTTCACACTCGGCTGCGAACCGACTGACTGATTAAAAAAATTGTGACTAAAAAAATGTGAGGAAAGGGAAAGAGAAAATGAATAAGGCAAAGATGATCAGTGGATCCCAGGAAAGGCAGACTTAAGAGCTGAGGCCACAGCTCCAAAAACCATCCATCCAGTTTCTGAACCCGCTTCGTTTTATGAACGTTTAAAGGGTTTTTATCATCGACATTTAAATATATATTATTTATCACTAGTTAGAGGCGTACTCTGGTGCGGAAGAAGGCAGTAATGCGACTTCGCAGCTGCGTGCTGCCGGTGTTGTGCCATAAATCGACTCGCTGCCAAAAACTGATTAGCCACCGCGGGATCGCGCACGGTTAGGGCAATTGCATTTCTAGACGAAATTCCCCAGGATTTCGCCCTAAAACTCAGCATATCTAGCAATATGGACATTCAGACAGCAGAGATATCCTCTTCCGGTACTTAAACAGATGTTTATCGCAGATATTAGTTTTTCCAGTTCGGAAGTTGTTTTAAGTGTTGCTATTTGTCTTAAACGTTCACAATGAGGATATATTAATCCTTTTTGCAATATTTGCGATTGAAAGACGGATTGTGGTAAGAACTGGCTTTCTTTATGCTACAGCCTTGATACAAAAAATAAATAAACAATGTAAAATTGAATGTAAACGTTGTATAAATGGAAATAAGCATTTCTCCAGCGATTTGATTTATCCCCCCTTCCTTTCTTTAGTCTACTTGACATGGAGCCACGGTTAACTAGTTTGGGGCACATTTTTACTTGAAAAATAGTATTTAAACTGATCAAGTTTTGGCTTTAATGACACTGTGTAGGTTACTATATATACATTACGTTGCTCTATTTAAAAGTAACAAGATAAAAGCACTTCAGCACATCAAATTAAGATTGTCACTTGCCAAATAGAGACTACACCCTCCTGTTAACTTATAAGAAACGCCTAAAAATATCTTTAAATTCTTTTTTGATGATTAATTGTAGACAACTAAAGTGGCATTTTACTTACGACCGGAGGCCTGAGTTGTCCCGAGATCTCGTAGTTACGCTGAGGGCAGTAAAAACTGCTGCCACCTCGCAGTCGGGTTTCATTTTACCACAAAGAAGAAGAAATGTGGTAAATGTTTGAGTTAATTCTCAATGAAAAAATCGTTACGCAGCTTTTAAATATCCAGTCATTATTGTAACACAAAATACTGATATTTCAGTGTCGACGCCTGAAACGGCTCATTGTGGAAGGTACTGAAAATGCTAAATGTGGGTGTTTAGTGTAAAAGGCGTCATGAGCAGGTCTGGTGTGGACCATAGAACTGTAACGTATCGGTAAAGTCTTTTGTAGAAGTTTATTATGGTTCTGTGGTGAAACTCACGGCCTGAACCCTGCGTCCAGGCTGCGGTCACCTCCTCATGCGGAGTCGTGTTTGTGTTGAAGTACCCATTCTGGAGTATGACACGGCGCCAAGTGGCACGATTACTGGTGGTTCTGGTCTTTCATCTAAGTGTCAGGGTTCTGGAGCTGTGGCCCGTGCACTTCCTCACATTTCTTCACTCTGGAGTTCTGGCTGGTCATAAAGCAGCCCCAAAAGGAATGGAGGACAGGTGATGCTCACTGGAGTCTCAGCTTTACTTAGTTTAGTGGTCATGTGACTTAGTGTGATTCAGGTTTACCCTCTGGCGTTGCGTCGACGTGACCCTCCTAGCAGGCCTGGGTTTTAAACCCAAACCGAGAAGCTCCTGTTCCTGCTGGCTGAACTGCACTTCCTCATGCAGGCCACTGCTTTTGTGTTTCAGTCTAAACCTCGGAGAGCTCACGAGCCCAACTCCTACATTGTTCCCACAGAGAAGAAACGCCTGGCGCTCCGCTGGGAGATCAGGAACTATCTGGCCAACGGTCTCCTCCCACCGAGGTTTAATGATCAACTTTAAGACTCTGTGGAAAGCCCGTTGTACTGTTTTTATGCTATTTATTTTTGTTACACATAATAAACCAACAAAACTGCTCATTGTGAACGTGTTCGAGTCAGCTCTTCTGCAGCAAGTCGGAGTAGGGCAGCTTGTACGGGTACAGAGGGCTGTAACGCTGATTGTGCCAAAGAAGTTTGTCCTCCAGAAACGCGAGCGTGTCCAGCGTGTTCTTGTTACATCACAGTGATTCAGACACTTACGATTCGTTTGTAGTTCCTCTGCCATTTTTCAACACTGTGTAGGATATCGAGCCTGATGGATCAGGATAAACAACTTAGTCTGAGATCATTTCAAGAGTTCAGTTCCACCAGGTCCTAACTCTGGTCCTCCAGGTCCACCACCCTACATGCCTCTGCTCCAACACACCTGACTCAGTGGTTGAATCACGTCTTCAGCTGGTCCTCAAGTCCTGCAGAGTCCTCGTAATCATCCACTGGTTCAGATCAGGCGTGGTGCAGCAGAAACATCTAATACATGTAGGAAAGTGGCCCTGGAGGACTGGAGCTTCAGGCTCCTGGATCTAAACTAATTTTGGGAACGTTCCACTGACCTTGGATGCACTGCAAAAACATCAGGGTGGAGCTCAGTCAGACCCAGCGGCTCAGCATCCAACCTGTCCAGCGTCACCACCATCGACATTTAAATATTGGACAATGGGTTTCCATAGGCTCCAATAACACGTTTTTGAGGCCAAATGGGAGGTGGCCACCACCGCCATTTTGACCGTGTCACAGGTTCCGTCAAGCCCAGACAATTCCACAAAAGGGAAGAGAGGTGGTGCTGAGGGTGGGGCTGTAAGGCTGGGATCAACTGACGACAACCGGGTCGAACTAGCTACAAGCTAACCTGAAGCTAACCCAAAGCTAACGCGGAGGTGGGAGCTAAGCTAATGGAGGTAGCAACCTAGCTACAACCGGAGTTAACTGTGCACAACACCAGAGCTCCTGAGTCAGAGATACGCCGGGCTGACCGCTGGGTAAAACCGGGTGGAACACAGAGGTCTCCGAGAGCTCCACAAGCCGGCAGCAGACAAGCGCCGCTGCGATCTGAGAAATAAGGGTGAATACAAGGTTGCTGCATCATCTGTGGTTTCTAGGGAAAACCCCCAAATGTTTGTCAATCAGCCTTAACCAGTCTTAACGTTGGAGAAAAAAAATTGACAAGTAATTTAACTTGCGCCCACATTTTCAAAGTTAAACACATTTCTTTTAACAACGGTAGTTTCTGCTTCAGCCCTCTCCTCCCTCCCCCTGCTTCAGCCCTCTCCCCCCTCCCCCTGCTTCAGCCCTCTCCCCCCTCCCCCTGCTTCAGCCCTCTCCCCCCTCCCCCTGCGCAGCGGCCGCAAACTCACTGATGCGCCTGCAGGCTCTCGGAGTTCCTGCTGCTCTAAACATTAAAATAATTATTTCATTTTCTGTTCCTCACTACTGATGACCTTCAATGGTGTCTGTTTGTTGCAACCAGCAGGTACAAAAACTAACTTGTTTTTATTTGACTATTTTTCTGTCCTGCCTGTTTATTATCTTCCTGCATCTCCTCTCAATCCTAAAGAAAAACTGCTACCTGGGTTCATATATATTCACCTCATGAGTTACCTTTGAACTGCAGTTCTAAAAGATCTACCGACCGCAAATATAGCAGAGTGCGTGCCGCGCGCCGGCCGCACCGATGAGGTCAACTCACCGGAGGACAAAACAGGTGATGCGCTCCGCTCCGCAGCAGTAAAACGCATCAGGCACAAATAAAAGACAGAAATCATGAAAGGAAATGAGCCGACATGAACGATCGCGTGTTAAATTAGTTTTTGAGGTGGCGACACTTTGATAATGTTACTGTAGTCGTGCTCAGGATGCACCTGTCTGGAGCGCATCAACGATCAGAGCGCTGCGCCTCTCAGCTCTAAATAATCCCCGGAGAGTCCACATAGATAATTTAATATAAGCAGTACCAGGATCGTTCTCTGGCTGAAAAATAGTCTACAGTCCATCTTCCCTAATGTGTTTGTGGCCCTGCGGATTTTTCTAACTCGACCAGTTATAAATTGTGAAGGGGAACGATCATTTTCACAAATTACAAGAATAAAAAATGAACTGAGAACAACACAAACTCAACAGCGCCTCAGTGCACTGTCACTGATGGCTGTTGAATCTCAGCTTGTCAGGAATCTGGACTTTGATGACATTGTAAATGAATTTACTAATAGAAAGGCCAGAAAGCAGTTTTTCTGAAGGTAAGAGAGGAGACCAACAAGAGGAAACAAAAAGAAGAGGAAGGAAACAGGAGACAAGAGGAGGAAGGAAACAGGAGACAAGAGGAGACAGGAGACAAGAGGAGGAAGGAAACAGGAGACAAGAGGAGGAAGGAGACAGGACGCACATTGTGCCCAGGGGCCCCTGCAATGATAATCCGGCCCTGCATAGCAGCACATTTTAATTCACCTTTAAACAACAGAGGCAGAGGGGCCTTTTCTGGTTCAGTCGTTACATTTCCTGATTGGTGTCCGGATATTGTATTTACTAATGTCTTTATATGTTTCAGAGACTTCATAACGTGTGTCCTTCATTCTCTACCTCTTCATGTGGTCGCCACCTCTAAACCAACGTTTCCGTCATTTCTGTCCACGTTTGCTCTGTATGTTTCACTCCTTCAGTCACGGGTAAATAAACAGTCCTATTCTCTGACTTTTCCACTTATTTTAGCTTATTTGCAATTTTTATATACTGTAGGTCAAGTTGCTACAAATTTGAAGAACCACTCTGAATCCTTATTTGAAGGTGCACCTGGGGTCATGAGTGTCTAGGACAGCTACTGCAGCTGTACCAGAAAAAAAACTTATGATTATTTTCTGTTGACTTAAAGTTTAGAAATCTTATTAAGAAAAGGAAGTTAAGCACAAAGCAGTTTATTTTATGCAAAACTGGACTTCAGTAAAGTCTTTTCATCATCAGAGTGATTTATGCAAAGCCTTTGGCTCAAGTAAAAACTTCAATAAATAAAAAATATAATGGACACGTGCTTGCACCTTAAAGAGAAGTAGTAGTAGTTGTTGTTTTTGGTGACGCTGAAGCTGGGTCAGCCCAGCCTGCTGACATTGAACCTGGAGCCGGCGGGGACCTCCAGCATGCTGCCCCACGCCTGATCGCACAGCAGCTCGTTGTCGTGCTGCCACGGCAGGTAGTTGTACACACTGTAGGACTCCTTGTGCAGCGCAGACACTTTGGCAAAGACGAGGATATCCGCAAGCTCGGCACGGCATGCTTCAGTCTGTGGTCTCCAGTCTTGGGGTAGCTGACACCCCCAGCTCCCACCGGGACGGGCAGCTGCCAAAACAAACCACAGCGACGTGCGATGAGCGCGGCGCGCACCAAGACGCAGAGATGGATAAAAACAGACTTGTGCAGAAATGTGCTGCAGCGTTTGCCTAATGAAGGATTTTTACAGATTAACAAAACGTTCTGATAGCTGCAGCCCTGCAGTCCCTGTCCAACCTCAGCTCCGGTCTGATCACCACAGCATCCCTCCGCAATAATAATAATAATAATAATAATGATGATAATAAGTGACTCACCAAGCCCGGAAAAGCTGCGCGTTTGGAATTGAATGCAACGATTCCGTTTCCTGCATTGGTGCATACATTTAATTTTGTATAAAACTGTAACATCGGTGTTTTATTTAGTTTAAAAACAGCTGGGAGAATTTAAAACAGCGAGCAATGAAAGTCATATAAATCTCTTCAGCGCCCTCTAGTGACGCCCTTTAAGTTGTCCCTTTTTATGCACGTAGTGCGTAAGCTTTGGTCACGTCACGTGATCTAGCGTCAAGTCACGACGTAACGCAGACTTGACAAAGGAATTCCACTACTGCGCATGCTCACAGCATTAAGCTTTGATTACGTCACGGGCATTTGTTAATCAAAGGCAAATGACATCACCTGCAGGGTCTACTCCACAGTATTACAGAAAGAGCCGTTCAGACATGTCTCATCAGGAGAGTTTAACCAACATGCATTCTCACTCAGCAGAAATCGAGCTGCTGAACGAAGAACTTAAAAACTGTCGAGAAAACGAACAGAAATGGAAAGAAAAGTTTGAAAGACTTTCAGCAGAGGAGGCTCACTTTCAACGCAAATACAATCAAAAGCAACAGGAGACTCACAAACTAACAGAAAGACTCAATTCATGTGAAGATTATTTAGATGAGACTAAAGAACAGCAAAAGAAGAACATAGCAAAGCTTGAAGAAATGGAAAACGCATTCAAGAAACTAAAAGATGAAAACAGGTCCCTAAGACAACAGTTACTGGACGAAGAGGAACGCTCTCACTCAGAGACAAAGGAGAAACTCCGTGCTGAACTGGTTTCGCTCAGATCAGATTTAGAAACAAGAAAGACAGTGAATGCAAACTTAAAAGAAAGAGAATATAAGTTGAGTCAGAGAGTTCAAAGGCTCATCAGTGATTTAGGTTATGCTGAAAAGCAGATTAGCAAACATGCTGAAAGTGTTAAAAGCTTTCGCTGTGAGTTAAAAGATGCCAACGAACAAATATTACTCAAAGATTTGGAAATTTCACAGCTTAAAAAAGATTATGAGAGGGCCCGTTCACGCGCAGACAAACTAACCCTCAGTGAAGCTGTAGCTCCGAGTGAAAACTGTGATCAGATGTGCAAAATCCCAGAATGTCTCAGAAAGGCTAATCTTGAGGACAAGGGAACACAGACTTCCCCTTCTGAAGCCCTGCCTGCTAAAACCAACACGTCTAGTTGGTGGGATTTCTGCAAGGCAGGTCTGGTATTTGCAGCTGGAAATATCGTCAGAGGTTTTCTCTTACAGGCATCTAAAGAGGCGATTCTTTACTTAATGACCGATGGTAAACTGAGTGCTTATCCTTTCTAAAGAATGTAGACCACAGTGTCCAGTATGTGTCTGGCCCTAGCCTAGAAATCTAGACAAACTAGCAAACGCGAAAGGATTTTACTCTGCAGGCTGGTCTAGCCACGCTCCATAGGAGCCTTTCTCCAATCACAGCGATCTATCAGTTTGTGGGCGGGACTGGCACCCGCGCTGTGACAGCAATGATAATGGTAGGTTGTTTTAAACTTTGACATAAACTTTTTAGACTCTTTTAGGAACAAGATATATTTGCATCTAAAGCAAAAACAAACAAATAGATCAACCATGGATTAGTAAAGGACGACAGAACGCTTATAAAAAGAAAAATAAACTGTATAAAGATTTCTTAAAGCAAAGAACAGAAGAGGCAGAATCTAAATATAAAAAATATAAAAATAAGTTAACAAATATTATTAGAAAAAATCGGAAGGAATACTATAGAGCTCCAGGAGTTGACGTCACTTCTCCCGGCATGCGACAGTTCAAATCGAAACGGCGCCACATTGGCAGGCAGAAGCCGGCAGCTGGACTATTTGTTATTGTCAGAAAAGTCAATCAGACAGGAAATATGGTAGATTCCTGTTGTGTCCCAGGATGCAGAACAGATGCGGACGACATAAGGAATGAGCCGTCTACAGGATTCCCCAAGATCCGGAGCGCCGTCAACGTTGGATCATTGTAGTCAAACGCGCTAGTGACCGGGCGAAAATGAAACTGCGGGATCCCGAGAGTAAAGGTTTTCACTTCTGCAGCGACCGCTTCATATCAGGTACTTAAACCAACGTTTCCTCAACTGTGTATGGTATTTATTTTAAATGCTTTTATTATGATTCTTAGCGGGCTTCCTAAACTTATTTAGGCGTGGCTTTTTCTGTCTTATTACTCACAGCAACAAGTAAACATCACGTAAAACGTTGCCTCGTGAGTTCTGCGTGCTGCCGTTTACATGTTTTATGATCACAGCAATTAAGCGGCTAAGCTGTATTTAATTTTTAAGCAATGGTTGATCAACTGTCAGATCACACATAAAAAGCACTTTAGATTTGCTATTATCTGTCTCACAGAGACCGATCTCAGACAGATCCTGAGACGCTCCTGCCTGACATATTTATTTTATTCATGGAAAAAAAACTAGTGACTTCTCTTGGTGTTCAGTTTATACATTCTTCTTTCTTTCTTTATTGAACATGCATGTAAATCAATAGACAACCCAAAGCATTCAAAAAGTATCCAAAAAGAAACCCACACATATGTATATGCATATATATACATATATATATATACATATACATACACACATACATATACATATATATATATATATATATACATACACATACACACACATATGTAGAACATGTTCAATGGGAAGGGAACGAAGCTCTGGTAGCTTATATAATCCTCCCCAAATCAAATTTCAAGAATGATAAAACAAAAAAATATATATATTTTCCATACACTGAGTGTCATAGCCATTTTCCTATAACATGTTTTATCCTCAATCACACAAACAAAATTTACATTTTCTCATGTTTCACCCCCCCCCCGCCATGTTCACAGCTCCCAGTTCACCAACAATAGACAATTACAATCGAATGCAACACCCTTACAACTTTTCCTCCTCCTCCATGTAATTGATTAGTATAATTTTTTTATACTTCTCTTTAAACTTATGCAATGAGGGACTTTGCTTTAGATCCTCACCTAGCTTATTCCAAACTCTTACACCCGTAACAGAAATACAAAATGACTTGATTGTTGTTCTAAAATATGTATGCCTAAAGTTAAGTTTGTATCTGAAATTATACACGTTATCTGGTTTTATAAATAGCATTAATAATTTGTTTGGTAATAATTTCCTATGCACTTTAAACATGAACGTCGATGTATATAGTTGAATTAAATCTTTAAATTTTAGTATTTTAGAATATATAAATAACGGATTAGTGTGTTCTCTAAATCTAACATTGTGAACGACTCTCAGGGCTCTTTTCTGTATGATAGACAAGGGTACAATAGATGTTTTATAAGTGTTACCCCATACCTCTACACAGTAAATAAGATAGGGATAAATCAATGAATAATAAAGGACATGGAGTGATTTATAATCCAAGTACTGCCGAGCTTTATTCATAATGTAGATGCTTCTCGCAACCTTTTTATATACATGTTTAATTTGTGGTTTCCAACTTAATTTATTATCAATTACTATTCCAAGGAACTTATGTTCTGTTACTTGCTCAATTTCACATCCATCTATTTGCAGCTTAACCTCAGTTTTATTAGCCATACCAAACAACATACATTTTGTTTTTGCTATATTTAATGTAAGCTTATTTTCAATAAACCACTCTTTAATGACGCACATTTCAATTTGGACCATCCTTTCTAACTCGCTAATATTATCTCCTGCACAGAAAATAGTGGTATCATCGGCAAACAAAACAAATGTCAGTGTATTTGTTACATTACTCAAATCATTAATATATAATAAAAATAATTTTGGACCCAACACAGACCCCTGTGGTACTCCACAAACAATGTCCAACCATGTAGATGAACACTCTCCAAATTTCACAAACTGTCTCCTCTGTTGTAGATAGCTTGTCAACCAGCTCAACACTACACCCCTAATCCCATACCTCTCTACCTTTTCAAGTAACATTTTATGATTAACCGTATCAAAAGCCTTTTTTAAATCAATAAATATCCCTAGAACATGTTTCTTCTGATCAATTGACGTTGCAATTTCTTCCACAGAATGCACCAGAGCTAGTGATGTTGAACTATTCGGTCTAAATCCATACTGACAGTCTGATATTATCTTGTATTTATCCAAAAATATTTCGAGTCGATTATTAAACAATTTTTCAAGAATCATTAAAACAGCACAGCACTCTATTTATACTACTTACATGTAAATCTGTTATTTGTCCATCCATCCATTTTCATCCGCTTATCCGGAGTCGGGTTGCGGGGGCAGTAGCGTAGAGAGTCCCAGACTTCCCTCTCCCCAGCCGCCTCCTCCTCCGGGGCAATCCCAAGGGGTTCCCCGGCTAAGTCCGGTAAGAAGTCTGCTCCGACAGCTTCTGGCGTTTTTAAATAGTATCCCAGGGGCACGGTAAGGGTCGGAGATGTTTAGTCTATTTAATTTCTGATTATATAAAACGATTTATTCGGTTTTAAAGTGTGAAGTAAACTCCGATGAGTAAAATCCAAGCCGATCCCGTTCACGTTCATGTTTACATCCGTGTTTGTTTAGCTTCTTTTACCTGCCAATATGGCGTCTACTAACTGAGAGTCACGTGGGGTCCGGAGCTCTATAGGAGCCTTTCTCCAATCACAGCGATCTATCAGTTTGTGGGCGGGACTGGCACCCGCGCTGTGACAGCAATGATAATGGTAGGTTGTTTTAAACTTTGACATAAACTTTTTAGACTCTTTTAGGAACAGGATATATTTGCATCTAAAGCAAAAAAAAAAAAAAAAAAAAAAAAAAGATCAACCATGGATTAGTAAAGGACGACAGAACGCTTGTAAAAAGAAAAATAAACTGTGTAAAGATTTCTTAAAGCAAATAACAGAAGAGGCAGAATCTAAATATAAAAAATATAAAAATAAGTTAACAAACATTATTAGAAAAAGTCGGAAGGAATACTATAGTAAAAAGATAATTATATATAAAAAGAATATGGGACACACTAAACAATATTATTAAAAAATCAGTCAAGACAGCATAATTACCCAGAGTATTTTTTGATAATAATTGTAAGATAGAAAATATGGGGATATAGCCAATGGATTTAATAACTTTTTTGTTAATATTGGGCCGAACCTGGCAAAACGAATACCGGATGCTTTGTCAGTGGACAACAGTACTAATAATTTGAGCAAAATCCCTGTTCTATGTTCCTCACAGCAGTGGAAGAAATGGAGATCATAGATCTAGTAAATAAATGTGAAAGTAATTATTATTATTATTAACTGACTATAATGATATCGATAGCAAGACAATGAAAAAAGTTATTGGGGGTATTGTAAAACCACTTACTTATACTTGTAATTTATCATTTCTAACTGGAACATTTCCAAACCAGATGAAAATAGCTGAAGTGGTGCCACTGTTCAAGACTGGAGATAAACACAGCTTCACTAATTACAGGCCTGTTTCATCACGATCACAATTCTCAAAAATACTAGAAAAATTGTTTAGTAAAAGATTGGATCTATTTTTGGATAAGTGTAAGATATTATCAGAAAGTCAGTATGGCTTTAGATCTAATAGATCAACTTCATTAGCATTAATGGACACTGTTGAGGAAATCACAAATGCAATAGATCGTAAACATTTTGCTGTGGGAATTTTTTGATCGTAGCATTTTAATTAATGAATTAGAACGGTACGGGATTAGGGGGATTGTTTTGAAGTGGTTAACAAGTTATTTGAGCCACAGGAAGCAATTTGTGAAAGTGGGACAGTTTTCGTCAACATACTTGGACATTGCTTGTGGTGTACCACAGGGTTCAGTATTGGGTCCAAAGTTATTTATGCTATATATGAATGATATTTGTAAGGTTTCAGAAATATGAAAGATTGTAATGTTTGCCAATGACACAAATATTTTTTGTTCAGGGGAAAAACTAAACGAACTAATGGAAATACTTTCTGCAGAAATGTTTAAAGTAAAAAACTGGTTTGATAAAAATAAATTATCATTGAATTTAAGTAAAACAAAATACATGTTATTTGGGAATGACAAAGTAAACACCCAAATTGTGATGAATATTGATGGTGTAACTATTGAAAGGGTGAATCATTATAAATTTCTGGGTGTTATCATCATGAATGATAAAATTAGTTGGAAACAACATATAAAACATATTCACAACAAAACTGTAAGAAGTATTTCCATATTAAAGTGAAACATTTCCTGGATTGCAATATACTTCACATGTTATACTGTGCACTGGTGCAACCATATTTAAATTATTGTGCAGAGGTCCGGGGCAGCACCTACTGTACAAGAGGGCTGGGAGTTTGGGTGATTGGAAAACGAGAGGCAGGTGGGAGCAATTAACAGAGACACATGACTGAACCAAAAGGGGAGACAGGACAGGGTGTGACAGTGGTTATGGTTGTTATTTTGGAAATACAAAGGAAAACTCTAAATGAGTCAAAAACAGCAAATTACACCCTGGACCCCAGAGGGTTAAGTAATTAATATTGAACTCTTGTGTGTAGGTTAGTGAATATTTTCTGTTATTTTTGCTAAATCTTTATTTTGCCCCTTCTTTGGACCTAACCAGCTCTCACTTTCTTATTACCTCCTTAATTCAACAAAGAGAGAGCAGCTCTCGCCCTTGACTCATCATCATTGTTTTATTATTGCTCGACGAGCATTATAAGATGACACTTGTCCTACATGATCCTTAGATGTGATCACCTAACAAATGTTCTTTGATGGTCACATTAATTTGAGAATGACCTGATTACATATGCATCTAGTAGTTTTTACGTTTGTCAGTCTTTTATTTTATTTATTTTGTTTATTTCTTGTTGTTTTCTGGGTATAAATACTTTAGTTGTTCATTATCACACTTAGTTATACTCCTCTGATTGACCTTTAAGCTAATTAGGGTTCCTCCTCATGCACTTCCTTGTTTCCTGTAGTATAACCATTTTATACAAAGTACACTTTTATAAATTATGAATGATTTATTTTGTTTAGAACGTCTTTTCCCTTCCTGAAACGATTAGATTAGAGGAGGGTCGATCAGATTGTCGAACCTCGGATTCAGGAGGAGCAATGTGGTTTTTCTCCTAGCCGTGGAACACTGGACCAGCTCTATACCCTTAGGGGGGTTCTGGAGGGTGTGTGGCAGTGTCCCAACCAATCTACATGTGGTTTGTGGATTTGGAGAAGGAAGTGGAGGAGTTTAAGTATCTTGGGGGTCTTGTTCATGAGTGAAGGAATGATGGAGCGTGAGATCGATAAGCAGATTGGTGCTGCATCTGCAGTGATTCAGGCGTTTTACCCGTCTGTCGTGGTGAAAAGAGAACTGAGCCGGAAGGCAAAGCTCTTGATTTATGGGTCGATCTACATTCCTACCCTCACCTATGGTCACGAGTTTTGGTAGTGACCAAAAAACGAGATCGTGGATACAAGCGGCTGAAATGAGTTTATTCCGCAGGGTGGCTGGGCTCTCCCTTAGAGATAGGGTGAGAAAGCTTGGTCATCTGGGAGGGGCTCGGAGTAGACCNGGACCCCAGAGGGTTAAGTAATTAATATTGAACTCCTTCTGTGTAGGTTAGTGAATATTTTCTGTTATTTTTGCTAAATCTTTATTTTGCCCCTTCTTTGGACCTAACCAGCTTCCACTTTCTTATCACCTCCTTAATTCAACAAAGAGAGAGCAGCTCTCGCCCTTGACTCATCATCATTGTTTTATTATTGCTCGACGAGCATTATAAGATGACACTTGTCCTACATGACCCTTAGATGTGACCAGTAGCATGATGACCTAACAAATGTTCTTTGATGGTCACATTAATTTGAGAATGACCTGATTACATATGCATCTAGTAGTTTTTACGTTTGTCAGTCTTTTATTTTATTTATTTTGTTTATTTCTTGTTGTTTTCTGGGTATAAATACTTTAGTTGTTCATAATCACACTTAGTTATACTCCTCTGATTGACCTTTAAGCTAATTAGGGTTCCTCCTCATGCACTTCCTTGTTTCCTGTAGTATAACCATTTTAGACAAAGTACACTTTTATAAATTATGAATGATTTATTTTGTTTAGAACGTCTTTTCCCTTCCTGAAACGATTAGATTAGAGGAGGGTTGATCAGATTGTCGAACCTCGGATTCAGGAGGAGCAATGTGGTTTTTCTCCTAGCCGTGGAACACTGGACCAGCTCTATACCCTTAGGGGGGTTCTGGAGGGTGTGTGGCAGTGTCCCAACCAATCTACATGTGGTTTGTGGATTTGGAGAAGGAAGTGGAGGAGTTTAAGTATCTTGGGGGTCTTGTTCATGAGTGAAGGAATGATGGAGCGTGAGATCGATAAGCAGATTGGTGCTGCATCTGCAGTGATTCAGGCGTTTTACCCGTCTGTCGTGGTGAAAAGAGAACTGAGCCGGAAGGCAAAGCTCTTGATTTATGGGTCGATCTACATTCCTACCCTCACCTATGGTCACGAGTTTTGGTAGTGACCAAAAAACGAGATCGTGGATACAAGCAGCTGAAATGAGTTTATTCCGCAGGGTGGCTGGGCTCTCCCTTAGAGATAGGGTGAGAAAGCTTGGTCATCTGGGAGGGGCTCGGAGTAGACCTGCTGCTCTTCTTCATCGAGAGGAGCCAGTTGAGGTGGATTGGGCATCTGATTGGGATGCCTCCTGGACGCCTCCCTGGTGAGGTTTTTCGGGCACGTCCAACCAGGAGGAGACCTAAAGGGAGATCCAGGATACGGTGGAGGGATTATGTCTCCTGCCTGGCCAGGGAACACCTTGGGATTCCCCCAGAAGAGCTGGCCCAAGTGGCTGGGGAGTGTCTGGTCCTATCTGCTGCCCCAACAACCCGAATCCAGACACGCGGAAGAAAATGGTTGTATGAATGAATGGATGTATGCATGGACGTCACTAGGACTGAGAGATAGGGGGGCTTAGCCCCAGGAGCTTGACCTTGAACATTTTGTCACACCCTGCCAACACTTTGTCAATTAATTCATTATCGGAAGAACATTTAACAAAACCTATTATTTTATTACTTTCTTTTCCTTTCCTACCTTTGTGCATTTTCTCTCTTCTTTTAATAAAAAATAACAATCAGTTCACTAGTGGGGTCTATGTTGAAGAAATATTTTATATAAGTCCATTAAAAATTAGATATGTTATATTTCCAAATAAAGCTATTCATTTCAGTCTACTGCACTTAACATGGGGAAATGTTGTAGTCATTTGTTTAATTTGTTTAATTACAACTTGCTTAATTATAAATGTTACTGAAATATGACAAAGAACAAATGAATAATTGTCAGACTTTTATTCTGCCAAATGAGTGTGCAGTTGACAGTTTTAATATATGAATAACACTGCTATGATATGGAATAAAGGAGTGTGTAATTAACAATTACAAGACAAAATAACAGTATATATAAAAATTAGGGCTGGGACTTGATTAAAAATTTTAATCTAATTAATTAGAGCCTTTGTAATTAATCTAAATTAATCGCATTTTAATCGTTCAGGAAAATGTGCTCTCAAAGGAAAACTTAATTAAAATTGTGAGACAGAGAATTAAACATTAGACATGGTTATTAACTATAAAACTAAAGTTTTTAATAAAAAAAAATGCATTTAAATTAATCAAATGTCACTGTGTGATATGAAACAAGACCCAAATCAACAAAAATTTATAATTACAAATAGAAAACACCTGCAAATGGTTCCTGAGCCTTTAAATAGTCTCTCTGTCTAGTTGAATGACTGAAATAAATTTGACTTTGCACCAGATTCTAATTTTTCCAGTTTCACTTGTTTGTATAATTGGGAGTTTTTATTAGCATTTCTACTCATAATGTAGTAAAAACACATAAATAATAATCCTTCAAAATGACAGTAGAACAGGCACAAATATGATCTAGGACTTAAATGTACTAACTTTTAACACCAGAGCAGGTGTGGCATATTCTGAGAATGATCAGGAACACTAACTGGTTCCAGTTGGATGACTGGAGGTTGATGGGATGATAAAAGATCATGGCGAGGAAATAATGATCTGACGAACAGGTGAGCGGACCTTCCTTACATGGGAAGTCCTGATGTCACGTTAAGAAGGGGATGCTGCAGACCCGCAGATTCACGCCTGCAGCAGCGAATCTGGTGTGATCTCCAGCCTGATCACAACTTCCTCATTCCTCGCTGCCCCTGATAGTAATGCATGTGATGTTTAGACAGAGACTCGTCTCAGAAACATAATACCCCGACAGAATTGTTTAGAAAATAATCAGAAAAGTTTCAGAGTGTTTCTGTTTTAACTTAAACTTCTGTTTTTTGAACTTTAAGACACGTTGTTTGTGATTGTTTACAGAGTAGTGAGAACACGGAGCGTTCTCCCAGCGGCAGCCAGGTGCCTCTCGTTTGTCTGACTACTTTCATAAACTACTGTTAGGGCACAGAATTATTCTGTCTGGTGCTTTCAGCGCTGCACACATGTTACGTAAATGTTAAAAATATAGCTTACCGCAACTTTTGTAAAGTTTCCAGTGCCACCGGGCAGCTGCAGCAGAGACGATCTCTGAAAAATGTCCGCGACACGGACTCCGTTGTTGTCTGGAAGTTTTTTTTTCCAAGTTAAGAAAAGAGGCGGACGGGTTTCCTAAATCCTGCATCAGTCCAAGCAAGGCAACTTCTTTCTGTTTTTATCCCGTTTTAGTAGCCATTAGCACTGTGCATTGTTGTGTGCGTCAGTGATATTCAGTCTACGAGGAAATCGTGCAATGACAAAGGTTCCGTCGTGCTCGAAATGCCAGGAATTAATCATAATTAACGCGTTAAAGTCCCAGCCCTAAAAAAACTCAAAATGATAGGGGGGCTTGTGATTATTTTAGGGGGGCTGAAGCCCCCCTTAAACGGACCTGACGACGTCAGCGGATGTATGGATCCTGATTCGTTCATCATTAGTAGGTAAGCTGATTTTGTGAGGATTAGGCAATCATTGTCTGATTAGTTAAATCATCATTTCATGACTAACCAACCATTAAGTAATCATTCAGGGATTATTAGCCAATAAATCTACCAAGGGGTGGTGAAGCTTAGGTAATCATTAGATAATCATTAAACCCTGATTCGTTTATCATTAGTTACTTATTAGGTAAGCCGGTTTTGGGACCATTATTGTAAAGTGTTACTCAAATAATTTATCTTGTAGCACATTCGAACTTGCTGTTGCCATGGAAACATTTAAGCTGACTTTTCTAGCGTCAGCTACAGGGGCAGCAGCCCAAGCAGGGAGGCCCAGGCTTCCCTCTCTCCAGCCACTTAAGCTTGGTTTATGCTTGACGCGTTTACTTTCCGCTTGGTGATGCGGCTCGCGGCTGGAACGCGTTTCACAACTCGCAGCGCTTATGGTTCATGCGGCTCGTCTCTGCGGTGAGCCAATATTCTCCCAAACTGTAGGGGGCAGCATGGAGCTCTACGGCATGCATCCAACACTACACCATAGTAGAAGTAGAAATTACTGTTTACAACATGGCATTCCAGCATTTTTAACAGCGTCCTCGTCTTTTCCGACAGTGCGAGCTATTTCTCTCCAAGAATTATTAACAACATGTTGATCACGGTGATCTCTGAGAGCTGAATCATACAAATGTCTGTATTTACGAACCTCTGCCATACTAGTTCTTGCCGGTCCGCCATGTTTGTCTGCATCCGACCGTCAGCGTGGTTAGAAAATTTCCTAGGTGTGCGGTGCGGAAAGTTTGGGCCGTGCGGAGGTGCGGTGGAGGGGCGTGGTTGTTAAAATGACGCAATTTTGCAGCGCAGAGCCGTGCGAACCTCGCAGACGCGTCAAGCATAAACCAAGCTTTAGGCTGACCATGAGTTGAGATCGTCTCTCCTGCATGTCCTGGGTCTTCCTTTAGTTCTTTCCCACTTAGACGTGCCCAGAAAACCTCAGCAGGCCTAACTAAATGCCCGAGCCACCTCTCAATGTGGAACAGCAGCAGGTCTACTTCGAGCCCTTCCCGGATGACCGAGCTTCTCACCCTATCTCTAGGAGAGAGCCCAGCCACCCTGCGGAGAAAACTCATTTTGGCCACTTGTATCTGCAATCTCATTCTTTTGGTCACTACCCAAAGCTTGTGACCAAAGATGAAGGTTGGAACATGTAGACTGACTAGTAAAAAAAGAGCTTTGCATTCCGGCTCAGATCCCGGAAAAGGCCTTCTAACCTTTTCCGATTTAAGACTATGATCTCGGAAATAGAGGAGCTGATTCTCATCCCAGCCGCTTCACACTGGGCTGCGAACCGACTGACTGATTTAAAAAATTGTGACTAAAAAAATGTGAGGAAAGGGAAAGAGAAAATGAATAAGGCAAAGATGATCAGTGGATCCCAGTGGATCCCAGGAAAGGCAGACTTGGTAGGAAGAGCTGAGGCCACAGCTCCAAAAACCATCCATCCAGTTTCTGAACCTGCTTTGTCCAGAGAGGACTTCGTTTTATGAATGTTTAAAGGGTTTTTATCATCGACATATAAATATATATTATTTATCACTAGTTAGAGGCGTTCTCTGGTGCGGAAGAAGGCAGTAATGCGACTTCGCAGCTGCGTAAAATGTTTTAAATGTAATAATTATTATTATGGGCAAATTCTTCACTCACAAATGTCGTTTTCTGAAAACAAAGCCATCTTTTTTTACTTTTCACAAAGAACTCTGCCTCCTTTTCTCATCTGTTAAATTTATGGACAAAAAAACAAGCTCTGGATTTGAATCATATGATTGTTGAACTAAATCTGTTAGAAAGCCCCTAAAGTATAACTTTTTTTATGCTTTTCTTTAATTAATTATCTGTCTTTTTGTTCATTTGTTTGCTTATTTGTTTTGTTTGGGGTTTGTTTTTATTTTATTTATTTGTTGTTGTTAGTACTTCCTGTTCATTATCCTTCTTCTATATGTTGGAATTCAGCCTGTTCTGGTACTATCTCATGTTGGTAAAACTGATTCTTTGTAGACATTGCCATAATTGTACATTATATTTTGTGTAAAAAAACAAAACAAAACAAACTTCGCAGCTGCGTGCTGCCGGTAAACACCACCGAAGAAGAAGTACGTCATCAACATGTGCCCAGTAACGCACATTGGGGGATCTCATACACACTTCTATGAGCTCAATGACCTTAATGTATCTTCTGGCTCGGTTTTTAATGCCTGTAAATAGTTTGATATTTGATTACACCTTTGAGCAGCTGCGGAACAAACACAAATAAAACATGTTTCGGGTGTCCGTCTCAGTTGTGAACAGAAGCGTAACTAAACGGGTAAGTGGGCCAGAATGTGCTAGTAGAAGCTAACGCCGTTAGCTCCACAGCACATCTGCTGATTTAGCTTAGGCCACAGGTCATTAATGTGTTCATGTGAGTTCAGGGAAGCTGTAGGACGCGCAAGGCTCGTGGAGATGTTTGACGTTCTGGTTCTGTCCCATAAATCACTCCTCCGAGCAAACCCGAGCCGTGTTGTTTATTAAACTACGCTTTAGTAGTTTGGTAGCTAAAGACTTCTGAGTAGATCTGGACAAAAGCTTCACAGCCCATCAGTGTGGGGGTACTTTTTAGACGTCGACTCCTCACCTGCTCCGGAGCGCGTGAGGGGTCCGTGGGGAACCAGCCAGTCTCGGGGGCGCCTCGCGACGTTCTGCTGTGA
>SSNQ01000141.1:436580-464444 GCA_006942095.1 Nothobranchius kuhntae | reverse complement strand
TCTCCTAAAAATGTCCGTGTGGCGGACGCCGTAGTTTTCAGGAAGTTTGTTTTACAAGTAAAAACAAGCGGCCAACACGTTCCCTCAACCGCCGCATCAGTTCACGCAAGGCTGCTTTGTTGTGCGTCGCTGAAATCGGCGTACGTAATCAAGCAATTACAAAGGTTCCGCCTTTTTATGATTCTAGCTGATTAAATGATTTTTTACGCGTCATTTTCTTCTGAATTAATCATAGTTAGCGTGTTACGTTCCACCTCTAGTTGTGACGCTAAAGCCAGACGACATTTATTTAATTAGAACACTCAGACCGGAGGCCTGAGTTGTCCCGAGATGTCGTAGTTACGCTGAGGGCAGTAAAAACTGCTGCCACCTCGCAGTCGGGTTTCATTTTACCACAAAGAAGAAGAAATGTGGTAAATGTTTGAGTTAATTCTCAATGAAAAAAAGTTACACAGCTTTTAAATATCCAGTCATTATTGTAACACAAAATACTGATATTTCAGTGTCGACGCCTGAAACGGCTCATTGTGGAAGGTACTGAAAATGCTAAATGTGGGTGTTTAGTGTAAAAGGCGTCATGAGCAGGTCTGGTGTGGACCATAGAACTGTAACGTATCGGTAAAGTCTTTTGTAGAAGTTTATTATGGTTCTGTGGTGAAACTCACGGCCTGAACCCTGCGTCCAGGCTGCGGTCACCTCCTCATGCGGAGTCGTGTTTGTGTTGAAGTACCCATTCTGGAGTATGACACGGCGCCAAGTGGCACGATTACTGGTGGTTCTGGTCTTTCATCTAAGTGTCAGGGTTCTGGAGCTGTGGCCCGTGCACTTCCTCACATTTCTTCACTCTGGAGTTCTGGCTGGTCATAAAGCAGCCCCAAAAGGAATGGAGGACAGGTGATGCTCACTGGAGTCTCAGCTTTACTTAGTTTAGTGGTCATGTGACTTAGTGTGATTCAGGTTTACCCTCTGGCGTTGCGTCGACGTGACCCTCCTAGCAGGCCTGGGTTTTAAACCCAAACCGAGAAGCTCCTGTTCCTGCTGGCTGAACTGCACTTCCTCATGCAGGCCATTGCTTTTGTGTTTCAGTCTAAACCTCGGAGAGCTCACGAGCCCACCTCCTACATCGTTCCCACAGAGAAGAAACGCCTGGCGCTCCGCTGGGAGATCAGGAACTATCTGGCCAACGGTCTCCTCCCACCGAGGTTTAATGATCAACTTTAAGACTCTGTGGAAAGCCCGTTGTACTGTTTTTATGCTATTTATTTTTGTTACACATAATAAACCAACAAAACTGCTCATTGTGAACGTGTTCGAGTCAGCTCTTCTGCAGCAAGTCGGAGTAGGGCAGCTTGTATGGGTACAGAGGGCTGTAACGCTGGTTGTGCCAAAGAAGTTTGTCCTCCAGAAACGCGAGCGTGTCCAGCGTGAGGACGAGGGCTTCGTGTTTCAGCATGCTGTGGACGTTCAGACCTGACAGAGACGAGATGGAACCGTTCAGCCAACAAACCACCTGAAGCTGGTTTACTAAAGTAGATTTAGAGTTGCTGGCAGCTGAGAGCGCCCTCACCAATGGCTGGGATGACGTTCACCGTCTTCAGGGCTGCTGTAGCCTGGAGAAGGTTTTCAGGAAACTCTTCTCCTCTAAAAGCAACAAGAACAAATTCAACAGACAGGAAAAAAAATGCATTTACAAGTTTGCCTTGACGCAGACGCTCACACATCCACTATCAACACCGACTGCCCCCAGTGCCGGTGTCTGATGAGCTCCAGCAGATGCTGAGGGTCTGGTGTGGGGACGTTCAGGGAGTCCACAACGTGGAGACATTCCTGCAGAAACAGGTTCACGTCAACGTTTACTCAAAATGCAACTTAAGGCGTTATGAAACCAGGCATCGATCCAATCTAGTCAGCAACAACACGTTCAGGACAGACTGTCCACCAGCCAGGACACATGGACATGACTTCTGCCCCAGCTGGTCAGTGATGGGTCTGGCCTCATTTTGGCTGAAGCGTCTCATCGTCCAAACACCGTTGGTCAAAATGCATTTTAATACAAAAATGTAAGAATGACTTCTGAAGTATTAAGAGAAACAGAAATGACCTAGCTGATGTCCTCATGCCATACTTTTCCAGGGCATGACCCCAGCTCACCTGGGCCATCTTGGAGCTCAGCGCCACGGTGAGTCCCTGCACTCGAACTCTCATAGGTAACATGTAGTAGTAACTGGTCGGGCCTCTGGGTCCATGAGACACTCCGCCTGAGTGAAACGTCAGTCACGAGTCAGACTTGGTGATCATCAACATGAAATGACCGAAGGATTTGTGTTCATTAATGGAAAATCTAAAGAAAGTAACGGAAACAGATTGGAGTCACCTCCTCTCCATAACGGAGATCGTATGCTCCCATGACGAGCTCTCCCACTTCCTTTCTGCTTCCATGGTTTCCTGCCGCCTCCTCGCACCTCTGACCTCACTTTTGTGTTGGCGTGACTCTGAGGAGTCAAGACAACCTTTAGTCAAATCAAGGCCCATCATTCCTCCTCACCACCCACAGAGTTTAGAAATCAACTCCTCTCACGCTGACAAATGATGAGCTTGGGTCAAATCTTAGTCCATGAGCAAACACTGACTCAACGTGTGTGCCGTGGCTGTAAACTACACTCTGTTCTTGTTACATCACAGTGATTCAGACACTTACGATTCGTTTGTAGTTCCTCTGCCATTTTTCAACACTGTGTAGGATATCGAGCCTGATGGATCAGGATAAACAACGTAGTCTGAGATCATTTCAAGAGTTCAGTTCCACCAGGTCCTAACTCTGGTCCTCCAGGGCCACCACCCTACATGCCTCTGCTCCAACACACCTGACTCAGTGGTTGAATCACGTCTTCAGCTGGTCCTCAAGTCCTGCAGAGTCCTCGTAATCATCCACTGGTTCAGATCAGGCGTGGTGCAGCAGAAACATCTAATACATGTAGGAAAGTGGCCCTGGAGGACTGGAGCTTCAGGCTCCTGGATCTAAACTAATTTTGGGAACGTTCCACTGACCTTGGATGCACTGCAAAAACATCAGGGTGGAGCTCAGTCAGACCCAGCGGCTCAGCATCCAACCTGTCCAGCGTCTCCACCCACGTCTGAAGGGGGCTAAGGTGGGCCGGGACCACCGAGTTGCACTTCCTGAGCAGAGGGAGGGGACAGTCTGCAGGGGGAGGAGGGCGCTCTGTGGGACAAAGAGATGACGCACAAAGCAGCCTTGCGTGAACTGATGCGGCGGTTGAGGGAACGTGTTGGCCGCTTGTTTTTACTTGTAAAACAAACTTCCTGAAAACTACGGCGTCCGCCACACGGACATTTTTAGGAGAGCGCCTCCCATCTCTGCTGCTGCGCTTGTTCTAGCGACCTGCATACCTGAAGGTTTATAAAGTGGAGGTAAGCTAAATTCCTGATAGCAGTGACATCATCAGACAGAACGATGTTTTGCTTTCAGCAGTAGTTTATGAAAGTAGTCAGACCAGCAGCTGGGGAAACGCTCCGTGTTCTCACTATAAACAGTCAAACGCGTCTTAAAGCGACAGTAACGGTCTTAAGTTTCCTGATAATTTTCTAAACGATTCTGTCGGTTTACTTTGTTTTTCTGAGACGAGGCGCGGTCTACGCGGGACGATGAATCAGCAGTGAAGTGTGTCGAAGCGGTCGTCCGCTGACTGGAGCTGAAGGGGCGAATGTTTACATGCAGGGCCAGTGAGGAACGAGGAAGATGTGATCAGGTCGCAGACCTGGAGACCCGCAGACTCGCTGCTGCAGGTGTGAATCTGCAGCTGTACCCTTCCTGATGTGAGAGGGACTTCCCACTCACCTGTTCACCGCTCAGACGTCAGGTCATTATGTGCTAACGGTGTCTTTATCATCCCGCATCAGCACTTCCTTGTCCGGGTCTGACCCGAGTTGGTAAATGCAAGTCCTCCATCAGATTAGTGCCTGTCCTCGTGTCATTTATACGGGTTTTTACTGATCTAGAAGATGCGCTTTTACCAGATTACGAGTAATAGACAAGCTAATAAAAACACAATGATACATAAAAGTGAAACTGGAACATTTTGAATATGGTGCAAAAGTTTATTTATTTCAGTAACTCAACTAGACTGAGAGACCATTTAAAGGCTCCAGAACCCTTTGCAGGTGTTTTCTATTTGCAGTTATGAATCAGAGTTGATTTGTTTCATATAACAGCGACATTTGAACAATTAAAAAGAATTGTTTATTTTATAAATGAAGAGCTTTGAGTTCACTAAATAATATCCAAGTCTAACGTATGATTCTCTGCCTCATTATTTTTAACTAAAAATGGTTTCATGAACGATTAAAATGCGATTAAGATTAATTAATTACAAAGTTTCTAATTAATTAGATTAATTTTCTTAACGGAGTCCCACCCCTGATCACAACATTTCCTTTTCTCACCTCTGTATTAACAGCTGTTGCCTATACACACCCCTAGAGTCAGGGCTCTGTCACTGTAGGGTGGGGGTACTTCATTCCAGGACTGAAGGGCCGGTATCCAGAATGTTTTAGTGGTTTCTCTGCTCCAACAAACTCGATTCAGGGGTGGAGTCACCTGTGCAGCAGCTCATCATGCTCTGCAGAAGCCTGTTAATCACCTGCTGAGTGAAATCAGGTGAGCTGAAGCAGGTTAAACTAAAACCATCGCTGATACCGGACCTCCAGGCCCGGAGCTGAATAGCCCTGCTTTAGGGGAACCAGCTGCTGCTGGCCACGCCCACCCACTCCTTGATTGGTAAAACCTAGACAGCTCTCATCTCGACTCAGTAAAAGCTCACCTAGAACCACCAGAACCAGTGGCTCTGAAAACACTTGTACTCTGATTACTTTACTCTTTCCTTTGCTGACGTCATGAGCAGAGTGTTAGAACATACTTACCGGAGGAGGCTGGTACGCAAGTTTTTCCTGAGGAAAGAAAAGAAACTAAAGGTCATTGGAAATAAAGCCACCGCTCACCTCACATCTGGATTTAGGATTCTATTTCTGCCGACGCTTTCACAACCAGCACGTCTGACAGGAGGCCTTTGTGTCTCGAACCCAACCCTCTGGGTCTGTCTCAGAACAACAAGAGAGAGTTCTGGAAGTTTGGATGGGCAGGAGAGAGGTCTCCTAGTCAAACAGCTGATGGACCAGTTCCTCCAGTTAGAGGAGCGGGGCTCTTAAAGATTGTTCCTAGAATGGAAACAGCTTCATTTCCATCCCATACCTTTATCTCCATGTGGAGAGCATTCCTGTCCCTCTCCCCGGGAAGTTTGAACGTTCCCCAGATCTTCTTGTACTGATGATACCTGCAGAGATGAGAGAAGAACAAACACCTCAAGTCAAGGATCCACAAACATCTGGAACGTTCTGTGTGGAGCTTCACTGGTGGAGTAGCGATGATCTTCAGGCTCTAGTTCTGGGTTCAGATAGCTCTCCAGCTGAACTCAGCTTTGTCTCATTGTTCCTACAGACCTCAGCGCGGCAGTTTCCTGCCACACCCTTCTGAAGACCACGGTGGTCACAGGCACCTTGAGTTGATGCGTTAGACGGAAAAGGCATCTAGAACATTGTTACTAAGAGAAAAGTCGAGGGAACACAGGACTCTGCCTCTTGATGACAACCGGTCCTGATCTGATTTTAGCCTCTGACTAACATCGCAGTCACCTAGGCCAAGACTTCTTCTGGGACTTTTGTTTGACTCCATCCAGGTGTGGGTGAAGCTTTGGTGCTTACTTGGCCACAGGATCGGTCTTCTTGATGTTCTGTTGACTCATCACTGGTCGGATGACTGAAAAACAAAATCATCAGGTTACTTGTGCTGCCGTGTGGGTCTCGACTGAAAAGAGAGAAAAGGATCTCTTACAAAGTGCCTGAAGGTAAAGATCACGAGGTGCTTCTCAAAAAATAAAAATAATTTAAAAAAGATTTAAAAATATGTTTATAATGACAAAAAATAAGATTAGTGATTAAAAATGTAAGGAAAGGGAGAGCGGGAAATCAGTGGATCCCGGGAAAGACGGAATAAGAGCAGAACAAGGAGAGGGTGGTGATGAAGGTCCCACCAAACCTGAACAGGTGAGTTTAACCCTCCCACTGTCCTAATGGGTGACCCCGCGAGGAAAGCTGACCAATGAGCAGGATTGTAGGTTTATGCCTTGGATCCATGTGACAGGTGCTCACTCCTGTCACATGGATCCAAGGCATAAACCATCGATGCTCATTGGTCAGCTTTCCTCGCGGGGTCACCCATTAGGACAGTGGGAGGGTTAAAGGAGACCACTGAGTCCACTGATCTCAGGCTCAGGGGGAGAGAGGTCCAGAGTCTGGGGTAGGCTTTGATCACTGGACCTCAGGGACCTGCTGGGGGTGTAGGGACTGAGAAGATCACCAATGTAAGATGGTGCTTGTCCATGTAAGGCCCTATAGACCAGAACCAGGATCTTGAAATGAACCCTGAAGTTGACTGGCAGCCAGTGAAGCTGGAGGAGAAGCGGGGTGATGTGGGTGTGTTTGGAGGACTTGGTCAGAAGCCGAGCACAGGCGTTCTGAACCACCTGTAGACGGTTCAGGGAGGTTCTGCTCAGACACGTGAAAGGTGATATACTGCCTATAAACGGGAAAAACATCCAACCTGTCAGTGTTTGTTTCAGGAATTATGCGCCTTAAACAAGCCGTTGTCCCCATTTGTGACATCACAATCAGGATAATTACCACCTCTCCAGGCTGGGGGAGCAGACTTTACCTGGGCTACGTTCACACTGCAGGTCTTGATGCTCAATTTCGATTTTTTGAGTAAATCTGATTTTTTTGAGTGGCTGTTCACACTTAACTGAAATGAGCACCAACCACTCTCCAGCGTGACCGCTGCACGGCCCCAAAGCACACGAGTCACTCTCGGTGGAATCGGAACCAGGAGAGGTGGAGGTGTGATGAAAGCCTTCAACTGACAGGTCCTCCACGGGGTCGGGGTCACTCCTGTCGGGTCTCCGGTTTGGGGCTGGAAACCTTTAAAACTATAAACTGTTTTACTTCTTACTCCTGCCGTCTTCCTGAATTATTATTCACTGGAAATGTTCCGGTGTTAGGACCCCCCACCACACAGCGCCCAAAGAGACGCTTGGCTCCAGCAGCACCCATCGTTCTCATGCCCTCCTGTAGTTTTTATTCCAGAACGAGACAGGATGTCCCGACAGTCCTCTGAACCCTTCTGTCAGCGCCGCTCCTCAGGAGCATCAACACACGACGCCCACCTCCGCTGACTCGGTGACGTAGGAGGTGGATTTAATGCAACATGGCCGTTCGCATCGCAGTCGCTTTCAAAAAGACCAGGGGTCTCATTTATCAAACATGGCGTAGAATCCTTACTAAACCGTACTTAAGCTCAGCAAACAAATGTACTTACGCCAAGTAGGTGTGTGATCTATCAAACATGGAGGACGCACAGCTGCACGCAATCTCCGCTTCATAAATCAGAGACTAACGAGAATGTTTCTCAGCTGCTTTGTAGTCACATCCCGCCCTCACCACGCCCACTTACTGCCATAAATGGTCAAAGCAAAGTGCCTTGTGGATCTCATGTATATACATAAGCCCGACTGTTGCAGCGCTCCGCCAATGACATGGCGACCGTAGATCAAGGCAGTTCAAGGAAGCACTATGTCACACAAGCAGAAGTTGAGGTACCTGTGGGTGAGGTGGAGAAATGACAGGAAGTGCTTTTGCAAAACAAATAAGAGAAAATCCACAGAGTGGTACAGCGTTGCTGAAGCCGTCAATGCTGACTTCTTCAGAGAGATCTGTGGCGGATATAAAAAATGGTCCAATCAGGATTCGATCCCCAGACTCCCGGGTGAAAGTCACGCGTGCTAACCAGTCACATCAGCGAACTCACCGTTTTCCTCCTGGAGGTCTGAGGAAACAGCCGACTGCTCCAGCTGAGCAGCAGGCACAAAGCACGGTAGTACAAAGTACTTCATTAACAGGTTTTGTATCACTACATCCCCTTTAAGCTGCTGCAGGCCACGCCCACCCTCCCGTGATAGGCTGTTAACCCAGATACCCAGGAGGGGCTGCGAGTAGAGCTGCTGCTTCTCCACAATTAGAGCAAAAGCCTTTAATTCCTAAAAGCAACAATGGATGGATGGCTTTTCTCATTAGGAGTGTTTGTGGAGGCAGCAGAGACCCAGATGGCAGCACAACAGGACGCTAAAGGTGAGCTCCACAGAATATGTTCTGGATTAGGCTTAAACCTGTTAGAACTACAGCACAAACCGTGCACCTGTAAAGAACCACAGAGGAAGAGTGATCTAAAGGAACCCTGACCAAGACCAGTTAGGTTTCTGGTGACTTACATGATTTTGGTCTGGGCCGGACGTCGCCATCGCTCTGGGAACGAGTCTGTTAGCAAACAGAACGGGTCAGCGACTGAAGGAAAACTTTCAAGTATGAAAGTAAAGTTGAACGGTAATGGAACGATATAAACCCACCATGACTCTGATGTAAGGTTCTACGGTGCTCAGAGAGAAGTCATCGGTCTCAGAGATCTGAGGGGGGCTTCCACCTTCTCCCTCCACGTCCTGAGCTGATGTGGATAAATCCAGTTCAGCCGTCTGCTCTTCCAGAAGACTCACCGCATCTGTAAAAGGTACCAGTCACATCAGCAAACTCTGAGGTTTCCTTCTGCAGGTCTGAGGAAACCGCCGACTGCTCCAGCTGTGACATAACAACCCTGCTGAAGGGATGGCATCATCTACGGCTGGATCGCACCACCGGGGGTTCATTTAAACAAGAATTAGCACCAATCAGAGATCAGGAAACCCAGATTTAAAATTACTTAAACAGAGGTCACACACACACACACACACACACACACACACACACACACACACACACACAGGTATAGTTCTAGATAATTTTCTGAACAGCCTCTGTTTAGATAGATGGAGTTTACATCCTACAGGACAACCTCAGCGTCGCCAAGCGCCAGCCAAGCGTTCATAGCGACGTCGCTTGTTGATCCTTCGATGTCGGCTCTTCCTGTCATTGTGAAGCAGAATTCACCAAGCGTTGGATTGTTCACCCACTAATAGGGAACGTGGGCTGGGTTTAGACCGTCGTGAGACAGGTTAGTTTTACCCTACTGATGATGTGTTGTTGCAATAGTAATCCTGCTCAGTACGAGAGGAACCGCAGGTTCAGACATTTGGTGTATGTGCTTGGCTGAGGAGCCAATGGGGCGAAGCTACCATCTGTGGGATTATGACTGAACGCCTCTAAGTCAGAATCCCACCGAGACGCAATGATACCGCAGCGCCGCGAATCTTCGGTTGGTCCCGGATAGCTGGCCCTCGGGCCGGTGCGGAGAGCCGTTCGTGACTGGGCTGGGGTGCGGCCGGATGATGGCCGCCCCTCTCCAATCGCGCGCTGCACGTTTGTGGAGGATGTGGTGCTAAATGACTTGCAGACGACCTGATTCTGGGTCAGGGTTTCGTGCGTGGCAGAGCAGCTACCTCGCTGCGATCCATTGAAAGTCAGCCCTCGATCCAAGTTTTTGTCGGGGTCCTAGCCCGGCTGTCAGAAGCTACTGCAGGAGATAGGTGTAGGAGACTATTATCTATCAGAAGCTGATGCAGGAGATAGGTGTAGGAGACTATTTTCTATCAGAAGCTGATGAAGGAGATAGGTGTAGGAGACTATTTTCTATCAGAAGCTGATGAAGGAGATAGGTGTAGGAGACTATTTTCATGCCTGTATTATAATTAGAGAATGAAAAATTGTTTATCAATCTTTATAAATTAGGCACAGCTGTGTTGCACCACTCTCAGTTACGTAAAAGTCAGTTTATGTATTTAAAGTGATTTACATCAAAGGGTTAGACATCATTATTAATAAAAGTGGGTACACAATCAAACCACACACATTAGAAACGGCCCTGGACCTTCAAATGTGAAGCCTCCTGCTCTCCTCTAACGATGTCTGTTAGTCAGTGTTCTAGAAGAGCGAGTTGGTTTCTTTATCCGTCTCTCCACTCCTCCGTTAGCGTTTCTCTGCAGTGGCACACCGAGCCAAAGGGAGCGGGTGTCTCACGCCTGGACGACCTGGAGTCAGCGAAGGAAATAACCAGAGTGCCACAGACCCGTGACCCAAGCGCAGGCGGGACCAAAGGAAACGGGGTTGGTGATGCGATTGGACCACTTTCACAGAGTGCTGGACACCACAGATAAAAGCAGAATTAAATCCATCTATCAGGCCCAAACTCCTAAAACAGTAGATCGGGCAGGACCAATGGCGGGTTCTGTTGGCCCAAACAGCCCGGTGTGCCCGATGCCACGCATGCCGGATGACCAGCGGTTAAAGCAACAGCTCTATAGCTTGTAACTCAGGAAGCGCGCAGCTGGAACGGAAATCCCGTCTCTTCATTCTGCTAGAGCCACCTAATAAATGTTAAACCTGTCACATGACCAGTCATGAGCAGGTTTAGGGTCCTGGTTTTACTCATTTGAAGCCAGGTGTAAAGTTTGGAGCAACAGAATTTAAACTCAAACCTGAGTTTAGAGTCCAACGTTGCTGTGGGGACACACTAGAACACGGTCCATGGTCCTCTGGGATGTCCAAACCCGTCCTATGTCTCAGGTGTCCGTCCCCCTGCTCACACCTCTTATCCTCCATCCAGCCGACCATGAACCTGATATCCGTGTCAGCCGAAGGTTCGCCTCCTGCCTCTACATCACTCAGCTCCTCAGATCTCCGATCTCGCCCATCCTCTAAACACCTCTCCACTGACAGTTTCTGTTGTCCATCAACAACGTGCAGATGATCTTCTGATTCTGCCCCGATCCCGTCCCCCCGCTCTCCAGAACACGGACCATCAGCGGGAAGGCTGTTGTCCTCCAGCAGACATGCAGGAGAATCTTGGAGATCATCCAGTCCAGAGCTGATGAGTGAACAGCGGCTCTCTTTTGTCCCTGAAAGACGTCCTTGGCTGTTGGTCTCAAACTGCTCCTCCGCTCTGCATGTGCCATAGCCAGAGGTCCTGAGGCTTGGCGCTGGACTACTCCTGCTGTCATCATCCTTCTCACCATCGTCATCATCACTTTCCCTGTCCGAAACCTCTCCTGTGAAGGTTCCATGGATCTGCAGCTCTGGCTGCTCGGTTATGGGTTTGGCGTTGATCATCTCCTCATCCTCCTCTCCATCTTCTGCATCGGACCAAAAGGAGGAGCTGAGGGAACTCTTGCTGCCATCGCTGTCTCCGTCCCACCGCGTGTTTCTGTTGGACATGGGGAAAGCTGTGCTTCTGTCAGAGAGCCGAGTCCGACTGGTGGAGGCTTAAGGAAGGAGCTAAGAAGATTAGCGGACGCCCCCAGCTGGAACGTTTTACTTCTCAGTCTCCAACAGATGAACGACTAAGGGCGCCGCTCACTGAGATAACACTAGCAATAAAACAGAAATACTTTTTCTATAACGCGTGAAAAGAATCAAATCCTGATTTTTTAAGACAGCGAATAGATTTTCTCTCCAGTAAGGATGATGAAGTTCTTCTCCAGGCACACTTCACAATAAATCCATAAACACTTTGTCTGTTTTCACCTTAAAAACCAGAACAAGGAGGCCCAGCCTCACCACAGGCTGATGCAGCACTCATGCCGGAGCAAAGAGCGGACACCAAACCGTCCCAGCTGCTGGTGTTGGTCTCACAACTCCAGCGAACCACACTCACGTGGCTTTGTGCTTCTCTCCCAACTACAGGTCCATCTGCTACTCTACCCAAACAGCGTTAGCCTTCCCTGTCATTGACTAGCCTAGAAATCCAGACAGTACAGTAGTGCATTTGGGATAAACCAAGATGGCTGCCAGCAGGCACCTCGCTACAAACAAATACTGAAAAAAGTGGATCCACATTGAAGATCCAGACTAAACAAGTGCCTCCATCGACTAGCAGAAGGTTTGTTCACCATTTATAACCAAGTAAAGAGGAAGGTGTCAAAACAACAGAAAGAAAACAGAAGCAAGCTAAATTTGCCACCTGAGAACAACCAACCAGGTGAGGGTGTGGAAACTGCCTTGGGACTCCACCTTAAAGGTGTGATTCGCTAAAAAACTTTTTTAATGATTGTTTCTGATTCTAACGGGTCACTCGGAGCGTTTCATGCAGGCTGAACATGAAAATAGTCTCCTACACCTGTCTCCTGCAGCAGCTTCTGATAGAAAACAGACTCTAGGTGAAACTCTAGGATAGAAAATCCTGACAGATCTACGTCACCCTGTCACTATCATTCATGGACTCACCCATCTGGACTCACGACGGGGAAGCTGTTGTTGGTTTAGCAACCAGGAAACAGCAGAGAACGTCTCAGCTAGTAGAAGCTAACCGTTAGCATTAGCAACTCCACCACACAGCAGAACTCCTAGCTTGTGTTATTAGTGGAGTCAAAACATCAACGATGCAGTCAACTGAGTCAGCGGTAGAGTCATGTTGCTGTTAGCCAATCAGAGGAGAGATGTCCACATATCAGGAAGTAAGACTCTGAACCCTGCCGTGTTCATCTCTCCTCTGATGTGGCGTTCTGCTAGTTCTTGAAACAAGCCCACCTGTTGGACGACCCTCAGGCTGCAGCAGCTGGGCTACACGAGTACGGATTTAATCCCAGACGGTGACCCGGATGTGGAGTCCGCGCTACAGGCAGCGCCCCGGTCCAGGTACAGGAGAACTTGTGGAACCCTGAGCCGTGTTCTCACACCACGAGTACCTCCTTGGTCACATGTGTTGACGATCCCCCAAAGGTAGAATGTTCAACTGATTACTAAATGAAAATGATGTACTTAAAGCTCCAAAACGCAGAACCACGCCTCACTTCCCGTCTGGCTCAGGTGAATGTATCTGTAACAATCCTCAGGCCGGGTCCAGACTCCGTGAGGAAACTTTCTGGAGCTGTGCATCTGGATCAGCACCACAGCTGGTGTAAATGCTCTGATCGAGGCTCATGTAGTGTTTCTTAACCCCTGTCCTACGTGTTTTAGGTGTGTCCCTGCTGCCACACCTGATCTAAATGAATGAGTGATTAACAGGTTCCTGCAGAACTTGATGTGATCCTGAAAAAGCAATGCAGATATGTAGATCAGGCGGGCGGGGGGGCTTGACTGTTATCATGTTTATACTTCTGAAGATCATTAAAGAACGTTTCAGCTTCAGAACTTCTTTTAAAAAACAACAAACGTTTCGTCATTTCTGTTGTCATGAATCAGCAAAAATCCTCATCAGATGAACAAAGATGAACTTTTTAAATACACTCCAGCTAAATGTGACGAAAGCACAAATTATTAACTAGTTTGAAGTGAAAAATGTAAAAACAGAAATAACATTTCTTCCTACTTTCCTGATTCACTTATTCACTTTTCATGTTTTCATTTTCTCATAAAGCTTTTGCTTCATTAGTGGAAAACTGCAGTTAAACACGCTTCGCTGCGTTTTCTGTCCACAACAATGGAGGCTTATTCTTTCTCTCCACCTCTGGTCGAGCGACGCTCTGATCAGTGGGTCTGGGGTTATTAGAGGTCAGACCCGCGGTGCACACCGGCCGCAGGGAGAGAGACAGACAGACAGGGAGGGAGGGAAAGAGAGACAGGGAGAGAATGAGAGAGAGACAGGGAGAGAGCTGCAGATAGAGAGAGAGAGACAGGGAGAGAGAGACAGATAGAGATAGAGAGAGACAGGTAGAGATAGAGAGAGACAGGGAGAGAGAGACAGATAGAGATAGAGAGAGACAGGTAGAGATAGAGAGAGACAGGTAGAGAGCTGCAGATCTCACATTTTTATAGACAGAAACGGCTGCGGATGAAAATCACGAGAGACGTCTGGAAGTTTAGAGCTGTGTGTTTACTGTGGGTAAAAAGCCAAACAGCATTTAGGTCATTAGTGCTAACGAGCTATTAACGCAGATACGACCGTACTGTCGCCAGAATTATTTACCGAGGATGTTTCTCTGTTCAACATCAGCTCCGTATCACCGACGCCACCGTCTTCAGCACTCCTGAATCCACGCGCTCTGCGCCGCTGCAGCAGCCGTTCCAGGTTACGCTACTGGAAAAAATCCATGCACGGTTGCGGTCGGCCCAAACAGATAATTGATAATATATCAACCATATATTAATGCTGCATTACTTTATCTGAGTATTCATTAAGCGTAACACATCCCAGCACAACGTGTTTTCTACCAGGGCGAGTGCGCTCATCATCTGGGTAATGAAACAGTCACTTTTCCACGTCCCCCTGTAATGCTCTCACGGACCACTAGGGGTACCCTGGTTGGGAATCACTGACCCAACGAGATTATTGGATTCTATGGATGTGCGAGAAAACTCATAGGACTAAGAAGGCAGCTCCATATGAAGATACACCGCCCGGCCCAAAAACAAAAGGTCACACACTCCAATATGTCTTTGGAGCGCCTTTAGCTGTGATTGCAATACACAGTCGCTGTGGCGTCGTTTCCAGAAGCTTCTGCAGTGTCACCAGGTTTATTTCCATCCAGTGTTGCACGATGGTAGACTGAGCTCTGTCTGTGGGTCGTGGACAGACTATTCACATTTATAGGCTGTCTAGCCAGGCTAGTGTTGTATATCATTCCTGTTATTTACCTTCAGAGCTTTGGCGCCTTAGGAATGACGTAGGCTCCGCCCTTTCTGTCACGTCTGCGTTAGTTTGTGGCAGACGGCCATCTTTAATGGGTGTGTTTACATCAGGGAACTCTCCCTGATGCTGAGGAGACGAGCGTAAGACAGGTGTGTGTTATTACCTGAGCCTTCGCTGTAGTCGGACTCGTCACAGATCAGAGACTTTCCTTCATGTTTCCTGAGAACACAGCAAACACGCGTGTTACCGTGTGCGTTGTTTGATCTGGCTTACACAATCACATACTCGCTGTTGTAGTCAAAAATGCCAGTGACACTTCATTAACGTTACTGTGTGCATCATTAAGCATTAATAAACAGAATATGTTGTTAATAATGCACTAAGTAGCATTACTAAACAGAATATGTTGTTAATAATGCACTAAGTAGCATTAATAAATACCCTTATCGTACCAAAATGCTAGTAAGGCATTAAAAAGTAGCATTAATAAACAGAATATGTTAATAATGCACTAAGTAGGATTAATAAATAGAATATGTTGTTAATAATGCACTAAGTAGCATTAATAAACAGAATATGTTGTTAATAATGCACTAAGTAGCATTAATAAACAGAATATGTTGTTAATAATGCACTAAGTAGCATTAATAAATACCCTTATCGTACCAAAATGCTAGTAAGGCATTAAAAAGTAGTATTAATAAACAGAATATGTTAATAATGCACTAAGTAGCATTAATAAACAGAATATGTTGTTAATAATGCACTAAGTAGCATTAATAAACAGAATATGTTGTTAATAATGCACTAAGTAGCATTAATAAATACCCTTATCGTACCAAAATGCTAGTAAGGCATTAAAAAGTAGTATTAATAAACAGAATATGTTAATAATGCACTAAGTAGCATTAATAAACAGAATATGTTGTTAATAATGCACTAAGTAGCATTAATAAACAGAATATGTTGTTAATAATGCACTAAGTAGCATTAATAAATACCCTTATCGTACCAAAATGCTAGTAAGGCATTAAAAAGTAGTATTAATAAACAGAATATGTTAATAATGCACTAAGTAGCATTAATAAACAGAATATGTTGTTAATAATGCACTAAGTAGCATTAATAAACAGAATATGTTGTTAATAATGCACTAAGTAGCATTAATAAATACCCTTATCGTACCAAAATGCTAGTAAGGCATTAAAAAGTAGTATTAATAAACAGAATATGTTAATAATGCACTAAGTAGCATTAATAAACAGAATATGTTGTTAATAATGCACTAAGTAGCATTAATAAATACCCTTATCGTACCAAAATGCTAGTAAGGCATTAAAAAGATGATATTTTATGGCACCATAAAGGAGATAAATGGGTTTCTGCAAAAATGCTAAATGCTCTTTATCTATATAACTCTTTTAGAGGACTCTATAACTGCTCAAGGTGCTTTACGACTAACCGGTCATTCATCCATTCACACACGTGATGATGAGCTATATTGTAGCCACAGCTGCCCTGTGGCACACCGACAGGAGCCATCAGTCCAGCGTGACAGGCTGAGCCGGGCTCAGACCTGCGGTGGACACCTAGCCCCTCCTAACCCCTCTGCTGCGGTCGCTCTAAGAAAACTTCATGCACTTGGTCAGCAGGGATTAGTCTCATTGTCTCTACTTGATGTTCAGTTTCTCCAGAGGGGGAAAACAAACTAATGAATTGGACCAGGACCCTGATCTCTCCTGAACCCACCTCAGGACTTTTCTCTTGATGAAGCGTCTCAGCTGCCGTTCTGAGGAAGAGGAAAGGCTGTCTGACAGCAGAGACTCCAGGGTGTTTTCAGCATCCGGCGCCCCCTGCAGCCTGTTCCAAGCACTTGGAGGAAGCTGGAGCTTTGGAGCCACAGAGTGATGAGCGTAGGAGTCACAGCATCCCCAATGCCACCCACAGCTTCTATCCTCACAAGTGGTGAGCTGCTGTGTATCATAAAGGTGTATTAGTTACATTTGGAACAGAGGGGTTTACATCTGTTGGTGTTAGATGATTGAAAGAGATGAGATGATGATGATGGGTACTGCAGCCACCTTTCTGTGAGGGTTCGTTTCCTCTGCATGTAAAATAAATCCTTTTCCTGAACCGTCAGACGGATTTACTGTGAAGACACAAACGATCCAAGAGCTCATCTCAATTTAAAAAAAGATTCAGATCTCTGACATTTAACCCATAATCGGTTTAAAAACAGACAAGTAGTCGTTCATCAGGAGCGCCGACCTTTTTCTCTGATGTAAGCAGGAGGAGCTGGCTGGGATGTAACCGACTGAGTTCTGGGGGCCAGGTTCTCCCACCGGCCACGTCGTATCAGATCATCCAGATCTGGAACACACACACACACACACACGTAAACAAGGGCATAGCTAAGAGTAAATGATCTGGTTTTCCACACATGTTGACACTAGAAGGCGGGTGGCCGGTGGGATGACGCATGGATGGACAGGTGTGGGTCTAACCTCGCTTAAACTCAAGCAGCCTGTGTTGGGGGATGTTCTGATAGCCAAGGAGAGCCAGCTGTTCTTTAATTTCTTCTTCTGAGAAATCCAGGTTGTCCATGACGTGGTCAGCTTCCATGTTCCGTAGGAACTAAATGAATAGCATAAAAAAGCGGTTAAACGCAACAATAACGTATAATAAAGTTTATATCAAACCCCTTATACTAAAAGCCTGAGACGCTTCAGGATTTAGCTAGTAAAGGATAACTCGTAGCTACACTAAGAACAAGTCCTCTTACAAAGGGAGCCACCGATAGCGTTTGATCTGAAACATCGGCTAAAGCCGTTAGCAGCTAACAACGAAACGTGCTAGCGTGCTGCAGCATCCTCACCTGCACACAGACGGCGTGTGTGTTGTAGTTAATCCATAATGCAGACACTAACCGAAACTAGTCTACTTGTTTACAGACTAACGTCAACAGACCAACTTCCGTTAAAGAGTTTAAATATGACGCCCGTCTGCGTAATTTGGAATTCTAGGACGTCCAAGGAAGGTCCCGCCCTTTCTCGCCTCTGATTGGCTGGAAGGACTCTACTACGATTGGCTATTTCGTGTAGAAAGTGTTCCCTCGCTGCAGGTTTTTATGTTTACAGCCAGATCTTGAGGAGGTTTTGGGAAGAGAATGTGAACTCGTCGCTATAATAAACATCTTTTCCTGTTTAGCAACAAACCAGTTTCAGTTTCTTTCATAAAAGAACCTGAAAAACGTCAAATGTGAACTTGTAATAAATCTTGTAGCATTTTATCACACTGTAGAAGAAAGAAGAAAATATCATTTCTATAGCGCCTCTCAAGATAAAAATCACGAGGCGCTTCAGCTGTACACTGACTTTATATCTGTTGGCTCTATTGAGGTTATTATTACTTCATTATGAAGCTATCCTGCTTTAATAGGTTAAGGCTGTTTACAAGTTAGAGCACATCTCTCATCATCAAATTGAATGTATATAATTTAATCAAAATAAAGCTGATTATGATTTAGACCTATTTTTCACCAGTTTTCATCATTCCAGAGAAGGAACAGACCTGATGCACACAGCTGGGCAGAACAGGGCAGTTGTATAAATGTCATACTCAGGTAAGGCACACATGTTTATCCTATGTACTGTAATGTAAGTTGCACTTTCATATAATCCAGATGCAAGGTTATAATCACTCTAATGCTTCAGAGCCAAGAGATGTAAAGAAAGTCCAACAGTTTGATAAATGCAACAAGATTCACATTTTACGTTTTTCAGTTTTTTAATGAAACATTACACATAAAATATTTTGCAAACCGGGACAGAATGTTTATGATAGCACTAAGTTCACATTTTCTTTACTAATCTCCCAAGCTGCTTTCTCTGTACATACTTTCTGCTTTCTGCTGGTGGCAGAAGGACTGTCAGCCCCAGCGAGGACAGCCAGTTTGCTGTTAAATGAAAAGGCCAATCGTAGTAGGGCCCTTCTAGCCAATCACAGACGAGAAAGGCGGAATCTTCCTTGGACATCCTAGAATTCCACATGATGTCTGTCGCCCGCCTACATCTTCTTCTCATAGTGGCTATTTGATACGAGCATGGAGACGCATTACCGCCTCCTGTTGGTCGGTAGGAACACTACAACGCCACTTTCCTTTTAAAATGCACTAAATTCATTCGACTGAAGAATAAATTATTTTATATAGCGGAGTGCTGAAAAGATAGTTAAATGCTGCGGCATGATGATGATGATGATGATGATGATGATGATGATGATGATGATGATGATGATGATGATGATGGTGATGGTGATGATGATGATGGTGTGATGATGATGATGATGATGGTGTAATGATGATGATGATGGTGTGATGATGATGGTGTGATGATGATGATGATGGTGTGATGATGATGATGATGGTGTGATGATGATGATGATGGTGTGATGATGATGATGGTGTGATGATGATGATGATGATAAAGTGATGAAGAGCATGATGATGATGATGATGATAAAGTGATGAAGAGCATGATGATGATGATGATGATAAAGTGATGAAGAGCATGATGATGATGATGGTGTAATGATGATGATGATGGTGTGATGATGATGGTGTGATGATGATGATGATGGTGATGGTGATGATGATGATGGTGTGATGATGATGATGATGGTGTGATGATGATGATGATGGTGTGATGATGATGATGATGGTGATGATGATGATGGTGTGATGATGATGATAAAGTGATGAAGAGCATGATGATGATGATGGAGATGATGATGATGATGATGATGATAAAGTGATGAAGAGCATGATGATGATGATGATGATGATAAAGTGATGAAGAGCATGATGATGATGATGATGATGATAAAGTGATGAAGAGCATGATGATGATGATGATGATAAAGTGATGAAGAGCATGATGATGTTGATGATGATGATGATAAAGTGATGAAGAGCATGATGATGATGATGATGATGTTGATGATGATGATGATGATGATGATAAAGTGATGAAGAGCATGATGATAATGATGATGATAAAGTGATGAAGAGCATGATGATAATGATGATGATAAAGTGATGAAGAGCATGATGATAATGATGATGATAAAGTGATGAAGAGCATGAAGATGATGATGTTGGTCTGATGATGATGATGTTGATTATGATGATGATAAAGTGATGAAGAGCATGATGATGATGATGATGATGATGATGATGATAAAGTGATGAAGAGCATGATGATGATGATGATGATAAAGTGATGAAGAGCATGATGATGATGATGATGATGATGATAAAGTGATGAAGAGCATGATGATGATGATGATGATAAAGTGATGAAGAGCATGATGATGTTGATGATGATGATGATAAAGTGATGAAGAGCATGATGATGATGATGATGATAAAGTGATGAAGAGCATGATGATGATGATGATGATAAAGTGATGAAGAGCATGATGATGATGATGATGATGATGATGATGATAAAGTGATGAAGAGCATGATGATGATGATGATGATAAAGTGATGAAGAGCATGATGATGATGATGATGATAAAGTGATGAAGAGCATGATGATGATGATGATGATAAAGTGATGAAGAGCATGATGATGATGATGATGATGTTGATGATGATAAAGTGATGAAGAGCATGATGATGTTGATGATGATGATGATAAAGTGATGAAGAGCATGATGATGATGATGATGATAAAGTGATGAAGAGCATGATGATGATGATGGTGTAATGATGATGATGATGGTGTGATGATGATGGTGTGATGATGATAAAGTGATGAAGACAATGATGATGAGGATGATGATAAAGTGATGATGATGATGGTGATGATGATGATGATGATGGTGTGATGATGATGATGATGGTGTGATGATGATGATGATGGTGTGATGATGATGATGATGATGGTGATGATGATGATGATGGTGTGATGATGAAGAGCATGGTGATGATGATGATAAAGTGATGAAGAGCATGGTGATGATGATGATAAAGTGATGAAGAGGATGATGATGATGATGATGATGATGATGATGATGATGATGATAAAGTGATGAAGAGCATGATGATGATGATGATGATAAAGTGATGAAGAGCATGATGATGTTGATGATGATGATGATAAAGTGATGAAGAGCATGATGATGATGATGTTGATGATGATGATGATAAAGTGATGAAGAGCATGATGATGATGATGATGATGATGATGATAAAGTGATGAAGAGCATGATGATGATGATGATGATGATGATGATGATAAAGTGATGAAGAGCATGATGATGATGATGATGATAAAGTGATGAAGAGCATGATGATGATGATGATGATGATGATGATGATAAAGTGATGAAGAGGATGGTGATGATGATGATAAAGTGATGAAGAGCATGGTGATGATGATGATAAAGTGATGAAGAGCATGGTGATGATGATGATGATGATGATGATGATAAAGTGATGAAGAGCATGATGATGATGATGATGATAAAGTGATGAAGAGCATGGTGATGATGATGATAAAGTGATGAAGAGCATGGTGATGATGATGATAAAGTGATGAAGAGCATGGTGATGATGATGATGATGATGATGATGATGATAAAGTGATGAAGAGCATGATGATGATGATGATGATAAAGTGATGAAGAGCATGAAGATGATGATGTTGGTCTGATGATGATGATGTTGATGATGATGATGATAAAGTGATGAAGAGCATGATGATGTTGATGATGATGATGATAAAGTGATGAAGAGCATGATGATGTTGATGATGATGATGATAAAGTGATGAAGAGCATGATGATGATGATGACAGCATGTAACTCATGGTTATGAGTGTTTGTTTACTTATTCAGACGTAAACATTGAGCCTGTACGTACAGTGTTGAAATTTCCAACCAACTGTTGACACGTTTTTCCAAGCACAGAAACAAGTGTCTGTGTACGTACAACAGAGCACGGTCATTCCTTTTTACAACAAGCTCACGTGTCGCGTGTTGAGTGCTCAGCATGTAGTCCACAGGAGTGGACATGGCTTCCTGTAACTTCATGGAAAAAACAGATTTTTGGGGAAAAAAGTTGAAAATTGTTTTCATGTCCTGAGATAAATGTTATCCAAGGCTTTCATCAGAGGGTCAGTAACAAGTTTCCTATCTAAGGAACCCAGCAGGTCGCATCGAGTCACTGACTAGTGTCAGAGTCTTTACAGCAATCCTCATACTAAGCAAGCATGCAGCGACAGTGGAGAGGAAAACTCCCTTTTAACAGGAAGAAACCTCCAGAGAATCCTGGCTCAGTGTAAGAAGCCATCCTCCACGACTCACTGGGGATGGAGAAGACAGAGCAGCAGAAAAAAATGACAGATGCACCAGAGGTAGCACCTACTATGTTAAAGGAAGTAGAAAGTTAATGTCAGGTGAGGGAGAAAGTTCAGTGGTTGAAGTGGTCACCTCCAAGGAGCAGAACACCTGACCTGGTGTAGCTTCTCCTGGAGAGAAAACCCTTCTTCACAAGCAACGCCACCGACTTGCTGCAAAGTTGGGCTGGCAACAGGGAGCCTTTGTTCATTCATACGTGGTCAGACTGGCAGTAATGTGACGCGATCACATGCACTTCACACATGGCGATGGGAAGTGGCGTTTGGGGGCGGTCTCTGCGCTGTCTTGGGCCCTCCTTTGAGCTTGGACATGACTTGTCTTTTATTGAGATTGGAGCTCCTTCAGGTTTTTCACCAGCAGCTCCTAAAGGTGTCTTTCCTAGACAGTCCCGTAAGTTCAGTGAGCACAGAATAATAACACCTGGTTGGAGCATCAGACCTTGTGGACAATGGACCATCTTCTGAAGAGCCCAGACATCTTACCTGGAACAAGCCTTCTGGTGTCAGAAACCTTTTTGCCTAGTTTACAAACACTTGTTCTACTTTTTTTTAATCAAAATCTTAGAAAAAATTTGTAAAGTCATTTTGATCACAACAGAAAATTACCTAATATTTTCAATATGTTTTTTGTACTTTGAAACATTAACATTTGTTTTTGCACTTTATTATACTGATGAGAAAAATCCGACATGTACAGATCCTTTCTGCTGTCGGTAATCTTGGTATCTACATATGGCAAATTATTATAATATCTAAACATTACAAATTATTATAATATATAAACTTTACAAATTATTATAATATCTAAACAATACAAATTATAATAATATCTAAACATTACAAATTATTATAATATATAAACTTTACAAATTATTATAATATCTAAACTTTACAAATTATTATAATATCTAAACATTAAAAATTATTATAATATCTAAACATTACAAATTATTATAATATCTAAACTTTACAAATTATTATAATATCTAAACATTAAAAATTATTATAATATCTAAACATTACAAATTATTATATAATATCTAAACACTACAAATTATTATAATATCTAAACATTACAATTTATTATAATATCTAAACTTTACAAATTATTATAATATCTAAACAATACAAATTATAATAATATCTAAACATTACAAATTATTATAATATCTAAACATTACAAATTATTATAATATCTAAACATTACAATTTATTATAATATCTAAACTTTACAAATTATTATAATATCTAAACAATACAAATTATAATAATATCTAAACATTACAAATTATTATAATATCTAAACATTACAAATTATTATAATATCTAAACATTACAATATAATATCTAAACATTATAAATTATAATAATATCTATATATGACAAATTATTATAATTTCTAAATATTACAAATGATTATATAATATCTAAATATGACAAATGATTATATAATAATAAAATCCTTTTTGAACCTGTTATTGTTGGTGCACTAACGACTGCAGAGCTAGATCTAGCGGTTTTGACATCCAGCCAGACTCGTCCTGTAATTCTGAAAGGCAGCGAGCTGCACCAATCACATGCAGCGCGTGCTGAGCTTCAGACCAATCACAGCTCGTGTCAGCGTGAGAGGGCGGGAGTCGCGAGGAAGCGTCGGGCTGGCTCAGAGGCCATTGATGCGGGTGTTCTCTGAGAGGACAGACCGACAGCGATAGCTTCGTGACTGGTTTCTGCAGCTTCCGCAGACTGGAACCATGGTGTCCCACTCTCTGGCCTTGCCGATGATCTGCTTCACCGCGCTATGGGGGCTGGTTGGAGTCGTGGCTCCGTTCTTAGTCCCCAAAGGACCCAACCGCGGGTAGGTCGTTCATCTCACGGTGATTCAACTCATCCTCGGGCTCATTTATCACTGGAAACAATCATTCAAATATATTAAAACACATTATATTGGTCGTGTTTAAAATGGATCATTTTGTTCCAATAACCTATCGCAGTGTTGCTACTGTTGTGATGGAGGCCGCATTCATGCCTGTATCCACACGCGCGCGTGCGTGCGCGCACACACGCAGACAGCTGTAATGATCTGCCCAAACGTGGAAGCAACAAGAACACAATAAAGCACGTTCATATAATCCAGATGCAAGGTTATAATCACTCACTCTGAACCGTTTTGTAATTGGGATCACCATTCATTAATTGCCTAGTTTGCAGTTGTTGTCATGGTAACCCAATGAATAACCAGCAGCTCTTTGTAGTTGAATACAACATGTTAATCAAATGTTTCTGTTTCTACTAGAATAGAATAGAATAGAATAGACTTTATTGATCCCACAGTAGCGGCATTCACTACAGCAGCACAAACACTTAGAGAAGAGGAAGATAGAAAATAACAACAAGATTACAGGTAAACACACAACGACAGTAAGCTAGTATTGTAACCTTCAACCACTAAAACAATCAATAAAAGGAAGCTTGTGTTTCCAGAAATATGCAGCATCACATACATACTAGTGTAAATCTGGTATTACACAAGTACTTAACACGTGCTGAGTATTGCATTGGTGGTATTGTGTAGCAGGATAATACCAGTACCAGTTAAACTGAGGAGGTCTACACTCTTACTGCAGAGGGGATGGATGACCTACGGTAGCGTTCTGTTTTACATCTGGGATGTCTCAGTCTGCCTCTGAAGGAGCTGTCCGTGGTCTCCTCAGTGGAACGCATGGGTGGGAGGGTTTTTAAGATGGAGCTCACCTTCCCCAGCATCCTCCTTTCACACGTCTCCTTGATTGAATCAACGGCTCTTGACTTGAGAACTGGTCTAAAACTAGTCCTATAAAACAGATCTAAACCTGGTCCAATTATGGATATTAAGAGGTATTACCCACAATCCATTGCTGTGGGAGCAAAGGCTGTAGTGCCTTTTCGGAAGATATGTATTTTCAAATGAAAGTTGTGCATTTTACGACGATTACCTGATGCTTTTAATGTTTGAGACAAAGATTTAATGTGGACAGTAATGAATGTAATTTTTGTAGTGATGTGAAGTTTTTGGGCTGATACCGATTTCCAATTTTAATATCACTGTTATGGCCGATAACCGACATTTGCAGATACCGATATACTGACATTATTGCTTCTAAAATCAGCGGATTTTTTATAGAGTGAAAATGATTAAACTGAATTTGCGTTATTGTGACACACACCACACACATTTACGCTTCTGAGATGATTACAATAACTGTCACATGACTAAACCCCGCTCATCGGTTGTTGATATCGGCCCAGTTTTATTTATCGGAACAATATTGATGTTATAAAATGACTAACATCAGCAAATACCAATATTGTTATCGATATTTTGTACATCCCTAACCCTTTGTCAAATAATTGGTCGGTTGTTTGGTTAGTCAAGGCTAAAGTCCAGGGGGGATAGAGCATTTTCTATAGCCGCCCCGACTGGAATAGCTTACCACTGCAGATCCAGACCGCTCATTCTGTTTGTAATATCTCTTAAAGACACCTTTTTACTCTAGTTTTTATATGTAATTTTCCTCTTTTTGTTGTGTTGTTGCTGTTTTTGTTTGATTGTTGTTTGCTGATGTACAGCACTTTGGGCAATAGGGAGCCTAAGTCACTTCCGCACCATGGGTCCCACAACGGGGCTAACGACGCGATTTTCTAGCCCGCTGTGCCTTACGTCCTGCATCACACACGTTGTACTGCAGTTTAAATGACAAGTAATGATGGGTGTGTCGACCACGCCAGTCATGTACTTTAAGATTTATCAGCGTGTAAAAGTTCGTAATTAGCATGACTACAAAGTAGAAATCGGCACGTCGCATATGTGACGTCACCACATAAGCTCCTCCCCCCTAGCGTAGCTGCTACTCACCACATGACCAGATTCATGGTGGTTCTTTCTTCCTGTGGGAAGTTTGCTGAACTTACGGCCATTTTCCCTCAGTTTCCTCCGTGTCTGGTTCGATGACGTCACCTTGGTGAAGCGCATTTGTAGTCCTGGACTTATTTTCACACAACACCTAAAATAGCGTTCCCTCCTGTTCGAAAATAAGCACGTTCTATGTATCAAAATGTGTTTTTAAAACTCACGGATATCATATGTGAAAACAAAACAAGCGGAATTAGAAAATAGCGTTTGTAGCTCCGTTGACTTGCGTTCATTTCCTCGTTCTTCTGGGGACCCGTGATGCAGAAGTGACGTAGCCTCCCTGTATTTGTCTTATATTAAAATAAACTTGACATTGACAGCACATGGCAGAGTGTTTATTTCTGCACATAGGAAGAAACGGCCATGATGAGGCGTCACACAGAAGCGCAACTCAGCACAAGAGAAGTGTTGTTGGACATTTAGCTGAGTTTTATGGCCTTTTGTCAGACCTGTGTATGAATTATGAAGAGCATTCAGCATTTTAACAACACAGAATACGAGAGATACCAGACAGAAACATGACTAACACCTTTTGTGTTTTTCTGCCACAGTGTGATTGTCACCAGTCTCATCCTTACTGCGGTCTGCTGCTACTTGTTGTAAGTTAATGTTTCTACACATGCACGTGTGCGTGTGTGTGTGTGTGTGTGTGAACTTGAAAGCTTTTATAGTTTCTGCTTCTTAATGAAATTCTATTAGGTGGCACTCAAATGGTATATTTGGCACAACACATAAAATAAACACAAGATATCGGGAAAAAAGAAGTTTGATATAAATGTATACATACAAATACATCTTTAATGGATGCTACCATTTGCAAACAGCTTCGATGCTGCATCAGTAAAGTTATTCAAATGATGTTGGATTTATTGGACTGATTTACTTGTTTATTGTCCTGCAGCCTCATTTCTAAACCAAAAGTTGAGTTAGTCATTTTCTACACAAACTTTGTGATTCATAAAGACAAATTTAACAGGAAAATGTGGAAACTTTAAGCAAACTCTGACCCTGGCATGAGCACATTTTAGAGACTGGGACATGGGGACATTTTGAATTTAAAAAGAGAGTCACACTATGGGTGGAGACTTAACTCACCCACACTTCCTCTTGTAAAATTGCGCCTAAAGGAGGCGCCGCCTGAAGGAGAGAGAGAGCAGCGCTGAGGCAGCATCCTCTGAACCACCTCCACTTGCACGACCCGCTTGCACGCTCTATGAGTTTCTCAGTCAGAAAAATGAGTTGTTAACATGCACACACACACACACACACACACGCACACACACACACACACACACACACACACAGCTTTGGGTAGTGACCAAAAGAACGAGATCGCGGATACAAGTGGCCGAAATTAGTTTTCTTTTGCATGGTGGCTGGGCTCTCCCTTAGAGATAGGGAGAGCCCACTGTGTCATCAGCATACATCAGATGATTTACTACTGTACCTGCAGCCATACAGCCAGTTCTACATTGGCTTAACTGCTTAGAGAGGTTGTTCATAAAAAACTTAAACAATGCCGGTGCTAAAAATCATATATGCTCAGAAAGAAAATAACTTTCAGTTCTAGAACCTGCACTCAACATCATTAGCGACAGAGCTACATCCATCTATCCATTTTCAGCCGCTTATCAGATGTTGGGTTGCAGAGGCAGCAACTTAAGCAGAGAAGCCCAGACTTCCCTCTCCCCTGCTACTTCGGCCAATTCCTCCAGGGGAATCCTGCAGACGTTCAAGACGTTCCCTGGCCAGCCGAGAGACATAGTCCCTCCAGCGTGTCCTGGGTCTTCTATTGGTCTCCTCCCAGTTGGACCTGC
>SSNQ01000141.1:409660-429732 GCA_006942095.1 Nothobranchius kuhntae | reverse complement strand
GCACAGTGCTGGCACGCGATTGGATCGGCCTATTTTGGGTCGGAGGTCAGACGGTTTGAGCTGGAGCGGTACAAGATGGATTCTCCTGAGTTTGGAAAACTCCAAATCTCGCCAGAATTCACCTTACAGCCAAAGGTCCGTGTTGCTCCGATGTCACCAGCAAGAACATCCGGTTAGCCGGTAGTACCGGTTAACCCGTGCAGCCGATATCACCCACAGCCTTATTCATGTATCATTAGCAGTGCTTGATTTGATTTACTCTGAATTTAGAACCAAAAATAATGTTTTTGACTGCTCAACCCTTTCTGCAGCAGCGTGTCTGGGCCGTCCGACAGGTGTCTGACTAAACGCATAACTACTTCTCCTGCCTGTCTGCTTTAATTGTGGCCTTCAGTAGAGAGTGCTGCTGTTGTGTCCTTGGGCAAGACACTTTACCTGCTGGTGGTCGGAGGGACCGTGGCCTCCGTCAGGGCAGCTGTGGCTAGCTCATCCCCACCAGCGTGTGAATGTGTGGATGACTGGTTGTGTTGTAAAGCGCCTTGGGGGGCTGTAGGGCCCTAAGAAGCCACTACAGTGATGTGGACCGGCCACATCAGCCTGCTGTATATTCTCGGATTGTGAGGGCTCATTCTAACATAGGATTGCTGCTCTTTTGCCTCTTTTACGTTTGCCCTCTCGCTGTGTTCAAGCACTTAGTTCAGCCGGCACGCCGTCCTAAATGCTCTACAAGTAAATAAGTATGGTGGTAAATAGACAAGGCATCAGCTCAGCTATTCTAAAAACCCTTGGATTTGATTTAATAAAAATATTCTCACCTATTTGCTAAAATGTTTGAATACTTCCCCAAATATCTCAGTGAGAAGCAACGCGGTCTTTCAGTGGGACCAGAGTTCAGGGTTGGTCCTGCCTCATCCTGCAGGAGGCCGGATCGGATCCAGACCTGCGTCTTTAGGTTTAGTGTCCATCCAGGGTCAGGCGAAGGTGCAGGCTGAAACCTTCAGCAGATCCTTGGAGCTGAAGCCAGAATGTTTACATGTGGGTTTCTGAACCGAAACAAACTGCTGTGGCGGTGCTTTGTTCTTCTCCAACTCTGAGAAAGCTTCATTTGGACTCTGAGAAGTCGGAGGAGAGCAGAAACCTGCTGCTAACACGTGCAGATGGGACACAACTCAGGAACATTTAACCGTCTCCTGCTGCCTGATGCTGTAAATGTTCACGGGCCCTTTTTACCTCCTGTCCTTCGGTTATTGGCATCTGTAGAAACTTTAATTCTTTTCTCTTCCTGAATGAGGAAATAAAGTGTTTTTCCCTTTGTGTCTCTGCTCCAGGACCGACGGATGGCTGGGCCTCTGATCCACACACACACACACACACACACACACACACACACACACACACACACACACACACACACACACACACACACACACACTCACACACACACACACACACACACACACACATCATGGATTGTGTTGCAGGTTTCAACAACACAGAGATGTGGGAGTTCTGCAGACGTGCACAAATGAATCCTCCCTCCTGAAGCGGTGCCGTCCCGTAGTTTCCTCCACTCGGTTTATGTTTAGGGATCAATGTCTTTGTTTATTTATTTGTTTATTTAGTTGTTTATTTGAGTTGCAGCCACTGATGTGAGCCTTGTTATATAACATGTATTATCTGTGATGTAACTGTGTGCGTGTGTGTGTGTGCCTGCGTGCGCGTGTGTGTGTGCGTGTGTGTGTGTGAACCATCCCTCCCTTCACTTTCACTCTATGTCAGCTCACCCCACCCCTCCACACTGTGGAGGACCTTGTTGCCGTGGTGATCTCGCCACCCAGATCAATCTGCCTCCTCTTGAGCCATTTAGATGAACCTGGCCGATCTGCAGCAGCTGCTGACCGTCCTCTCCTGCGATCCAGCCGTTAGTTCAGGCCTCCTTCCCTCTGTCTTTGAAGCTGTAGCAGATGAATGATCTTCGGACCTTTTTGTTTCTAATCCTCCCACAGCTTTCAGCTCGCTGTGGTTTATTTAGTCCTGCTTGCTGTTCGGTTTGTTTCCGTGATCCACGGCTTCAGACGTGCAGATTATCGCCCAAAAGTGTAAAGCAATGAAGGGTTGTACGATTTGGGCCCAAATACAGCAACAACAATGGGATTGATCTAAAACAGGTGAGACACCCGTGCATCGTACTGAGCTGACTTTCACACCAGAGATTTGAAGTTTAACCAACAGCTGTTGTCACAAACAAATGTACACAAAGCCATTTTCTTCTCCGTCCACCCAGTTTAGTCCCAGATGTCCTCTGAGTGTCCTCTCGCAACATACAGACCACGAGCAGCAGCTACACCTCCTAGCCTCCAGCCCCCACCTCTCCAAAAACACTTTGCTTCAGCCAAAAAGAAACTAAATCAAAATACAGCTACTTTTTAGAAAGACCAAATTGCTTTGTATCTTTCACCCCCCTCCCCCAACCCCCTGTAGCTGTGGTGGTGGCGTGTGTCCAGAGGGGACTCTGATTGGACGGGTTGGTCTGTAACAGCAGATCTGGTTTTCTCAGAAAAAGCGGAGCCACTCAGACTCCGAGGGACTCGGTGGTGGGACCGCTTTAGTCAGACAGAAGGATGGACATGTCCACAGGCTTGCTCTCACTTGTTCCGTCTTGCTTTCGGACCTTCGTCATCCACTCACCGGACCTGTTCTGGATGGGTTCTTGTGGTTTTTAAAGATGCTCTTCTCACCCAGTCAAGGACAGAATCACATAGTCAGTGTCAGCGAATCACGGGACACCAAACGGCGTTGTTCTCACCCGGCCAGAGGGCAAAATGAACCCCCCTCTCCCGAGCAAACACGCTGACAGTGAACGCACCTTAATGATGTGTCAGATCTGTGGGTTTTATTTAGTTGTTTATTTATTTATTTTGATTAATCCAATGATGACTGCCCACTATTCATCTGTTAAATGCTCCTGGCAGGATTCAGAGATGATTTTATAGCGTGTTAGTCACCATGGTAACAGACATTTAATAAATGTAAATGTTGATGGAGATGGTAAATGTAACACTGTTCTTGTGAAGTAAATGGTTCCGTACGAGTGGAGTTTTATGAGTTTGTCCGGTCAGATCCGATCAGCTCTGTCTGTGAGTTTATTCTAGTGGAACCACGTTTGTTACTGTCAGACGTCTACATCCACTCTTCAGGGGCGTCACGCTCACGAGTTCAGCCTTCTAGTGGTTCATTTGAAATGTTTTTTTTTCACAGTTCAGGTTTATTTCTATAGCATCACATCAGGACCAGAGTCGTCTCAGGGACCATCACAGTACAGGTCAGCTCATTAAGCCAATCAGTAACAAGTTTCCTATATAAGGAACCCAGCAGGTTGCATCGAGTCACTGACTAGTGTCAGAGTCTTTACAGCAATCCTCATACTAAGCAAGCATGCAGCGACAGTGGAGAGGAAAACTCCCTTTTAACAGGAAGAAACCTCCAGAGGATCCTGGCTCAGTGTAAGCAGCCATCCTCCACGACTCACTGGGGATGGAGAAGACAGAGCACACACACACACACATGCACTCACATCTACACATGCACACACACACACACATCTACACATGCACCCGCACATGCACACACACACACCTACACATGCACACACACACACACATCTTCACATGCACACGCACATGCACACACACACACATCTACACATGCACCCGCACATGCACACACACACACACACATGCACCCGCACATGCACACACACACACATCTACACATGCACCCGCACATGCACACACACACATCTACACATGCACACACACACACATCTACACATGCACCCGCACATGCACACACACACACATGCACACACACACACACATCCACACACACACACACACACACACATCTACACATGCACACACACACACCTACACATGCACACGCACACACACATCTACACATGCACCCGCACATGCACACACACACATCTACACATGCACACGCACATGCACACACACACACATCTACACATGCACCCGCACATGCACACACACACACCTACACATGCACATGCACACACATCTACACATGCACCCGCACATGCACACACACACATCTACACATGCACACACACACACATCCACACACACACATCTACACATGCACATGCACACACACACACATCTACACATGCACCCGCACATGCACACACACACATCTACACATGCACATGCACACACACACACATCTACACATGCACCCACACATGCACACACACACACACACATCTTCACATGCACACGCACATGCACACACACACACATCTACACATGCACCCGCACATGCACACACACACACATGCACACACACACACACATCTACACATGCACACACACACACCTACACATGCACATGCACACACACATCTACACATGCACCCGCACATGCACACACACACACATCTACACATGCACCCGCACATGCACACACACACATCTACACATGCACATGCACACACACACACACACATCTACACATGCACACACACACACACACATCTACACATGCACCCGCACATGCACACACACACACCTACACATGCACATGCACACACACACACATCTTCACATGCACACGCACATGCACACACACACACATGCACACACACACACACATCTACACATGCACACACACATGCACACACACACACACACATCTTCACATGCACACGCACATGCACACACACACACATCTACACATGCACCCGCACACACACATCTACACATGCACATGCACACACACATCTACACATGCACCCGCACATGCACACACACACACCTACACATGCACACACACACACATCTACACATGCACCCGCACATGCACACACACACATCTACACATGCACACACACCCACATCCACACACACACATCTACACATGCACACACACACACACATCTACACATGCACACGCACATGCACACACACACACACCTACACATACACACACACCCACACCAGGTAATGTTTTTTGGTTGCATTTTCTTAGTAGAGATTCTATTTCTTAACAAAATAAACTTTATTGTCTTTTTCTGAGTGAATCTAATTACAACAGATGAACTAGTAGTAGCACATTCCATGTCAAAGTAAAATGTTATCAAGAGAGGGAGAATGTTCCGTTCAATTGTAACTTCTATGATTTTAAAGTTTTATTTAGATGTTTTAGACTGACAGAAGCTGGTTTTGATATTCAGGAACCACCAAAGGCTCTGGTCTAGAGCACCATTATACCCGCCCACCGGGAAACCAGTTTCAGATCGCTGTTGACTGGGAGGATGGAGATGCCTAGAGCAGAAAAGACGTCTTCAAGCTGGACTGAAACCTTCAGCCGTCCACATGGAAGAGACAGGTGTCTTCTGGAGAAAAGCATTAGGGTGAGACAACCAATGAATCTCAGCAAACTACTTGACCTGCTCAGATGAGCCAGATATCAGTGATTACCTTACAGGTGTGGAACACTGCTGCACGTGCTGATACCATCGACATAGATACTGGACAATTCATTTCCATAGGCTCCAATAACACGTTTTTGTGCCAAAATGGGAGGTGGCCACCACCGCCATTTTGACCGTGTCAAAGGTTCCGTCAAGCCCAGACAATTCCACAAAAGGGAAGAGAGGAGGAGCTGAGGGTGGGGCTGTAAGGCTGGGATCAACTGACGACACCTGTTGAACTGAAGCGATGTAGCTACAAGCTAACCCAAAGCTAACACGGAGGTGGCAGCTAAGCTAACGGAGGTAGCAACCTAGCTACAACCGGAGTTAACTGCACAACACCAGAGCTTCTGAGTCAGAGATACGCCGGGCTGACCGCTGGGTAAAGCCGGGTGGAACACAGAGGTCTCCGAGAGCTCCACAAGCCGGCAGCCACACAGCAGACAAGCGCCGCTCTGCTGCTGAGGGGAGGGGAGAACGGGTGGAAAACATCGGTCTCCCGAGAGCTCCACAAGCCGATAGTGGGAACCCAGCTCCACCAACATGTTATATTTCAACCCATTTTCTAAAGTGCAGCATTATGTTAAATGCACTGGGTTTTACCCTATTACATTTACATTTCATGGTTAAACAGTACATGTTAACATCTAAGCTCAGCTCGGCAGTGACCTAAAATACATAAATATAATTTTACTTACCGAAAAAATGAAGTGGAGACTCCTTGGACGCTCTATTAGTGCAATTAATGCCACAGCAAGTCATTTTGTCCAACAATTGCACAAAAAATATCCAAACAAGAATACACACACACAGAGACTCAAAATCCCGGAGCAGTTTCCAGGCCAGACCGAGGCTCTACTGAGGCCTTTCCACGGAGCTAGCTCTGTGGTCACGTGGGTCTGATGCTCATTAATTATACAGAATTTTAGGCTTTTAATTCACTTAAACAGAAGAGTGAGAAAAACATTCACCCCCCTCAGAGTTGTCATGAGAGTAAACTAGATCATTTAAACCAAAAACATGTTCTGGTACCAGGCTGTAAACATGTTTATTTCTGCTGTGAAATTGGTATTTTTAACATGGGAGTCAATGAGGATTTGCTCGCTTCTGACACCAGCCCCTAGTGGATGAAGGTGGAACTGCAATTTTTGGTACTTTTTGTTTGGATTCATATCCAGACCCGAATTATGGGGGCTTGGCTGATACGGGTGCTTCTCTGAGAACAACGTACAAGGCATTCATTCCTGCTGGAGACCGCTGCAAATGTCTCCTTTAAAGGAGTTTCACACACCTTTAAGAGAAATCTAAATAAAGAACGTCATTCTTGTGTTTGGAATCAAGCGTGAATTGTTTAATCGTTTTAACCTTGAAGAGGAACAGTTTAACTCTCAAACCACGTCTTTGATAAGGAAGGCATTAATGTGGGATTAGATGCTTTTCTAAATCAAACCAACCTTCATCATTTTATCTAATCTCACAAGGATTAAATAACAAGTGCACATGGGCAGAAAGTAGTGCCCTTGTCTGGCTTATTTGTGCATTTCTTCCACCTCTGTGGGACTAATCGGGTTATCTTGATGCTCAGAGACAAGGTTGGTGATAAGTCACGCTGGATCCTCTGAGCGTGAAAGATTGACCTAATCCATCCAGCGTCCTAAGGGACAATCTGGGAGGGTGTATGATGTTGTGTTAACATCACATGTAGAGATGAAACAGTTCTCATTCACTAATCTGTTTTTCGGGTGTTGATCCAGAAGCAATTAGTTGTTTTTTCCTCAAAGGCGGCAGCTGAATTATAGGGATAGGGCTGCTGAAAAGGCCTCATGAATAAAAGCTTCAGATAGATTCAACCTCCTAGACGTCAGCGACTTCTTATGTTTGATTGTCTTCAGTCTACGCTTTAGTAACGGTTTACAACTTTTGTTATTTATATCAGGATATCCCCCTGGTGTTGTGAGGCTCTGCTGGGAACGTCTGGCAGTGTCTCCTGTCAATTCCCACAGAACTTCCAACACGTCTGGGGGAGGACATGAGTCTGAGTGGGCCATGTTCTGTGCCTCCGTTCTCAAGGCAGCCGACCGGAACCGGGGCCGCATGTCACGTTGCGGTGTTGGTAGGACCCAAAATGCAGGAACCCAAGATGACTCGAGGCAGGAGGTGATATAAGAAAATATCCTTTATTTGGATGAGCCCAGAACAACAAAAATAGATCCAAAGGCAGGGAGCCAATGAGTCCAAAAATGTTCAACAACTAAGCTAGAGACCAAAACACAAAAGCCCAGAAAAGACAGATTCAAAATGCTAGAGACTAGAGAAGGCTAGACAGAATTACCACAATGGACCGACACAGGAACGAGACAAGACAGGGCTTACCCCGGGTTTCCACGGGAGCCGTCAGCAGCACGTTACTGCAGCAGCACGTCTTGCTCGCGTAAGCTGCTGCTTGGCCCTTCCCACGAGACGCGAAGCAGCAGGGGAGCAGCTGTCACCGACAGAGCACGAAGTCACACGAGTGACTTCGTCAGTAAACACAACAACAAGCAGGAGAAAACTACAACATGGTTTGTGTTTTATGTTCTGTCCGTTTTATAATCGCCAATACGGACCTGAAAAACAACGGAGACCGCTAGCTAGGTGATAACTTCTCACGGGGACGCACAGTTAGTAACCTTTTTTAAAAGTAAAGCAACCGGAAAGCAGTACGTTCTTTATTCTGAAAATCTCGGTAGCTTCTCTCCTTTTCCGCGTCCAATTTCCTGTCTTTCCTTCCCCAAAAATGTCAAACTTGACCCGTTTCAGAGGCGTCGCGCGTAGGAAATAGAACCGGCGCGTAAAAGCCGCGACATGCTGCTCCTGAGACGCGGCCGACTCGCGCTGCTGACGGCTGCTGACGGCTCCAATGGAAAAGGTTCTGTTGACCACAGCGGTTCGTATCAGCAGCTATGACGTGCTGCTGCAGTAACGTGCTGCTGACGGCTCCCGTGGAAAGCCGGGGTTAAATGCACAGGGAGGAGTAATTAGGGAAAATGGCAGCAGGTGTGTGGAGTGAGGGCTGGAGGGAAGACAGGTGAATATGATAATCTACCTGGGAAAACAGAAACAGAGGAGGGCAAATACCTAAACACCAAACTAAACAACAATTATCTAAAGACAGAGGGAAGGGCTCAAACTAGCTGGAGGAGCACACACACACATACACTGAGTTGGGGAGGACACGCACACACATACACTCACACACACATACACTGAGCTGGGGACAAAGAGGCTGGAGCTGACCTGGGAGGAATGATCTTAAAAGGGTAACAACATAAGACACTTAACTGAGACGCAGACAAAAGACACATGAGGGCGCTATGAGACACAGAAGGGAATCTAGAGATGGATGGAGAAACATCAGGAGACACATGAAGGAAGACACAGACGCAGACCATGACACTGCAGGGTCGCCGGTGCCTGTCGTGGTGCCAACCACAAACTTGCAGGTGGGCACCGGCGGTAAGGGATGCTATCAAGCTGAAGAAAGAGCCCTTTTGGCCTGTAGGCTTCGAGAGGCAGCTGATATGTACCGGCGGTCCAAGCGGAATGTGGCTCGGGTGGTCGCAGAGGCAATAAAATCAGGCTTGGAAGGAATTTGATGAGACCATGGAGTAAGAATTCCATACGGCTTCGAGGAGATTGTGGTCCACCATCCGGACCCTCAGGAGGAGATAGCAGTTCTCTACCAACACTGTTTATAGTGTGGACGGTGTGCTGCTGACCTCGACTCAGGATGTTGTGGATCGGTGGGAGGAGTACTTCGAAGACCTCCTCAAACCCACCAGTACATACTCCAGTGAGGAATCGGATTCTGGGGACCTTGGGTTGGGCTCTCCAACTTCTAGTGCAGAGGTCACTGAGGTGGTCAAAAAGCTTGTTGTTTATGAGGTTCCATTGATCTGAAATAGATAATAAAGGAGGCAAATCAAACCTCAAGTCTGCTTTGAAAAGGGACCTCTCACCAAACTGACAGTTGTGAATCCTCATTAGAACATGGCCCGTGAGGACACCAAGCAGTAAGGCACTTTAACCCTCCCACTGTCTTTATGGGTGACCCCCACGAGGAAAGTTGACCATTGAGCAGGGTTGATGGTTTATCCCTTGGATCCACGTGACAGGGGTGAGGTGGTGCTCACTCCTGTCACGTGGATCCAAGGGATAAACCATCAACCCTGCTCAATGGTCAACTTTCCTCGTGGGGTCACACCCATTAAGACAGTGGGAGGGTTAAAAGTCTTTATTAGCAAAAAGCTAAAGCGTGTAATCCATAGAGGGCGAGGCTGGAGACAGAGTCGGTGAACAGGCGAGGGTCGTGGAGGCAGGCAGAGTTCTTGGCAAGGGTCAGACATGGAAACAAGGTCAGGAGGCTATGATCAGGCAGGGTGAAAAAGGCTAGAACATTTACTAGCAGAAGCATTCGATTATCTGGCAGAGTGCTGGTGGTTGACCGAGGAATATACAGCTGGTGAGGCAGGTGTGTGACATGAACTTGATGAGGGGGACATGCGTGATGCATGAAGGCCAATGAGAGGAATGATGGTGCATGGAGGTCAGGGCATGGCAGGAGCATGACAGCCCCCCCCCCCCCACACACACACACACACACACACACACACACACAAGGGCGGATACAGCAGGGCGGGAGGAGGGGGACCAGGAGGGAGGGCCAGAAAGCAGAACAGATAGAATCCAAGAATATAAAGGTGGGCCCAGTAAAGGGCGCCTGACGAAGCAGAGTTCAGGAGGGCGGCGTTGAGGCAGCTGAGTGATGAGATGCGGCTCCGGGGCCTGGCGATGAGGGACCAGGAGCCAGGATCATTGATGTCTGGGAGGCCTGCAAAGTGGAGCCAGGAGAAAAGGCTGAGAGGATCTCTGGGACCAGCGGCAATGAGGCAGGGGTCGAAGGACCCTTGGGGACCGGCGCGATGAGGCAGAAGCTGGAGGGCCCTCTGGGGCCGGCGGCGACGAACCGGGGACCAGGAGACTCTGGGGGGCCGGCGGCGACGAGGCAGAAGCCGGAGACTTGACAAAGCCACGGGAGGTGGCTGGGGACCAGGCAGGGCCGCAGGAGACGGGTACGGTGGAGGCAAAGTCTCTGGAGGAGACGAAGCCTCGGGCGACGCCTCTTGGACGGGCAGAGCCACTTGGACAGGCGGAGCCTCGGGCGACGCCTCTTGGACAGGCGGAGGTGGGACCACTGCTGGACCTGGATGCAGCGCGACCTCTGGGACCACCACTGGACCTGGCGTGGTGCTGGAGGGTTCTGGGGAAGGTGTCCATCCTTCACAGCAGGTCTGGCCCTCTGCGGCGACATCCTTAAGTGCAGACCCATAAACCCTCCGGACATAAGACTAATGGTTACAAAGGGCTGGAACTGTTGTCAACTCCGGATGCGTGGAAAAGAGGGTATTTAACAACTCAGCCGCCCGCAGTCATTGGTGGGGCCATGATGGTACAGCAAAGATGCCCTGTAGAGAGTCATTAACCACCACCATCCTACATAGTCCCAATCAAAAGTTTGAGACCACTTGAGAAATGTCCAACAATCATATTTTTGCCTTCTCCACCGAGGCAGGATGCAGTAAGACAAAGATTTGGAAATCCTTAAATGACCCTGAGAGTTATGGCACATCAAAGTCAAGTGGAATATGTCACCAGCACTGAGCCGGGGGATCCAGCGGGAAACTGGATGATCCTTGACCCACCTTAAGACTGTTACTGGTGCCGACTGCAGCCCCATCACCTTCAGACGACATCTGAGACTGAAGAACTTCAAAAACGACTAACATCTTCAAAGGCCTCATCTCCTTGAACACCACAGAACTGACCGTGGACTTTACAAGAAAACACCAAACAAGAAAGATTTATTCTCTGATCATTAGAAGTTTAACCTCGATGGTCCTGATGGTTTCCAATGTTACCAGCCTGACAAGAAGGTCCCACCTGAGATATGTTCTACATGCCACAGTGGAGGGGGGCCATAATGGTTTAGGTGTTGTTTCATTCAGTGGAGCTTCAGGAGGTGCAGGGCATCAGAGGGATGCTGGCTATGTCCAGATGTTGCAGAGAGCATAGCTCGTGACCGAGGACCCTCGTCTGTTTGGTCACCACTGAGTTTTTCTACAAGACACTGTTCTCAGGTCTTCCAGGACAAGATCATCACTCTTTTGGGCCATTCTGCATGTTCCCTTGATCTAAATCCTATTGAGAAGCTTTGGGAATGGAAGCAAGGAATGTTCCAGACTGTAGCTGTCCTCCCCTCTCACCTCGTGCGTCAAGCAGGCCATAAGGAATTTCTGAAGTGATCAACAGCGATGGAGCTGAGTTCAAGTGTGGAACTCTGATTTCTGTTTGAGGGTTAGGGTTAAAGGGTTTATTGGAGGTGTGGTCTTAAACTTTTGATCAGCTGTAAAACTTCCTGTTTCAGTTTCAGCCTCGTTTTCAATTCGTTTCTGCTCAGAAAACATTTAGTCTCACTCTTGTCTCTCCTTGTTGCAGGTTGAAGCTCTACTTAGCTCCTTGTTAGCATCCAACCATGAAGATTATGATGGTCGGCCATTTCTGCAGTGGTTTAAAGCTCTTGAAGCCAACCCCGGTCCCTGGAACATTGATCCAAGCATCAACGAACAAACAGCATTTAACATTCTTTAAAATGTGTTTGAACTTAACACCCGCCTACCCAGCTCACGGGAAAGGGTCTGCCGGGTTCTGGCTGTTTGCACGTTCACCACCGTGTGAACCCTAACGGCTGTTCCCAGAAACGGGTCAGACAAGGAGAAGAATGAATAACAAAATAAAAACAACAATAATAAAATCTTATTCCCTTTATTTCCCTGCAGCTCTCCCTGGTTTAGTGGAGAGGAAATGCATTGTTGTATTTTGTTTATCCGTAGACTCAAATGATTAATTAAACTGAAATAAGGAACAGCATCAACCATGTTTGTATTATGGTGACTATTTCCTGCGGCATCAGCGGACAGTTTTAAGGTTTCACAGCCAGGTTGTTCATGAAGTCATCTTTCTGTTTCCTCCTGTTTGTATTTATGTTTTGTTTCCCAGAACACAAAAGCTAGTTGGGCTTTTACTTTTGCACGGGACTTTATGTTTGAGTTGTGCCCCACATTGCTGTTGTAGGGGCACTCACAGATGCTCTAATGTCCAACATGTGGGCGCAGATAAACACCAGCAGGTCACATGTCCTCAGACTCAGAGTTAGGCACTCACACACCATCACAGCCCACCTCCGTCTCCTGGCGCATTAACATTTAACCATCCTCGTGCACGCAGCAGTCGTGTGACCTAAATACCACCAGCTGGATTATATGTCATCATAAAGGATGCTGCACCAGCGTAGCTGCTGTTTATGTCTGGAGGACTATTCAGTAGCGGAACACGTTTTTATTTTCAAATATAAAGATTAAATGATGACTTTCGTTTCCTCAAACTAAACTAATTTCCCACTAACCGATGTAGAAGCGAGACGCGTATGCAGATGTGTCTGTGTGTAATCCTTGAAGCTCAGAGGCGCATTTCTTTTGGTGCCTTGCGATGCTGGCTCCAGTGTTCATTTGGATCTTCTGCCACAAAGTTTGATGAAATTCACTTTTTTTTCACAATTTGGTGTGAAAATGTGATTTTTCTCCTTTGCGTCAGTTGCTGTGTGCAAGGAGAGATTTTCATGACTATTTAGCAAGAAATCATATTATTAGTGATGTTGTGAAGTACAGTTTGAAGCAGCCAGCGTGAGCTGAAACGTGTTCTCCTGCACCCACCGGTCTGGAATGAAGGAAGCATCGTTGCATCCTCCTACAAGGAGCTGCTCACTTTCTCACCAGGAAACATCCAGACAACTTCGGGTAGGGTGTTCACATTCATGTTGTTAAAAGCAATAAATCCTTTCATGTTTGGAGCCAAGCATGTGTAATCAGGTGGTTTAACAATAAAACAGCACCTCCTGCTCTGGTCTAAGAACAAATCTGGGGCCATTTTAGATAATACGGGTCTTCAGGAGTTCTCTTATTGTGACAGAGGAGTGGCTGAGGAGAGCCAGCCTGCTGCTCCTCTGGTAAACATGTGCGACTGAAGGAGCTCGTGTCAGCCCCGGGCCCCGGCCTCGCGCTGGGGTCAGCAGGTTCTCCCGGTGTCCTTAAAGACGGGTCGCGTGTCTCCGCCCCTCTTACGAAGGCGGGTCCTAGCCGTTACTGTCTACCCGACGTAAAGTTGGCGCCAGTTACTCACAAACCCGGAAATGGAGTAGAAGACTTTCAAAATAATACCCAACCATTGTTATGGAACAGCAAAATATCTCACAGCCTTTTAAAAGGGCAATTAGCCTCTCATGAGTTTAGCAAATAATCAGAAATTATCCTTTTTTCCTATGGTTAAGGATTTATATTGAATGTATCTTAAAAATGCATTTTAACATTACGTTGTCAGTTTCACTCTATGAGTCCATTTAATGTTTTAGGTGCAAATTCACCATCATTTCAGAACTTCAGGTGGAAATTATGTTAACAAATCAAATCTTAATAAATGTATAGCTATATATTTATGCATGCACAGGCCAAAAGTTCTGACACACCTTCTCATTCAAAGTGTTGTCTTTATGTTCATGACCTGTTACATTAGGTGATTCTCACTGAAGGCATCAAAAGTGTGTGTGTGTGTGTGTGTGTGTGTGTATATATGTATATATGGTCATCCTTAGGTTGGTATAAATGACAGGATCACATGTCAACACCTGCCTCCGTTGTTGACATGCCAAGCCAAAATATCCTGTTTTTGAAAAAACAAACAAACATGTTTTGTTGGAATCTGATCACTCAGGATAAAATGGCCTGTTTTTATCTAGCACCTTTTTGGGTTCTATAACACAACCAATGTCCTACACCAGTAACCAGTCACTCACCCATGCATGCATGAGCTACAGTGTAGCCACAGCTACCATGGGACACACTGACCGAGGTGAGGGGCTGAGCTCTGGTGCCACCAGTCCCTCTAACCACCACTAGCAGGCAAATTGAATGAAGTGTCTTGCCCATGGACTGAATGACTGCGTTACAGAGCAGGCACCTAACACCACTGTCACCGTTGCCTCATAGCGTAAGAGATTGAAGTTCCCCCACTTACCTGCGTGCCGTCATAGTGTTTTTGAACGTCTATTTCTAATCACAGCTAAATAAAAATATCTAGGCACATCAGAGTATGCAGCAAAGCAGGACCTATGTGAACTAACAGGAGTCAAGGCTCCCACTGCTAAATGTGGGATATTTGTTAAATATTCTGAGATATATTTTAACCTTGAAAGAGGACACTAGCTTACAAGTTCTTCTGGAGCCAGCCAGAAGGGGGCGCTTTCATAAACTTTGGCCTTAACTTCTAACTAAATAGAAAACAAACTTCAGCGTTGAGGAAAATTTCATACATGAAATTTAGCAGTCTGATAAACTTAAACAGATGCTTCAAATCTTTCCACGTTACAATGTTCAATACTCGTTTCTGTCGTTCATTTGTAAACGTTGGTTGGTTTTAGGTGGAAAATGTCGGACAACTCTTTAATGATAACCACGCCAAGAAGCTGCTTTTGCCGCTTCGTTCCTTTGGTGGACTTTTATTGTGAAATCCTTTCTTCAACGTTACCATCGTAAACTTCCGGTGTTGTCCGGGAGGTTTTCTGGAAACTTTTGCCCAACGCGAGCTGAGAGCTGTCGCTCTCATGGCTTCCTGCTGCTAACAGGTCAGCCGCTCCTCGCACTCTCGGGTTTTATCCGCTCAAGGCTGGCACCTGGCGCTAAATAGCGCCTTGTCCCAACACTGACGCCGTTATTACGGTAGCGGCAGTCAGACAGGACGTCCACCTTCGTCCTCCGTCTTCTTGTGTCCATAAAAGTGGGCTGAAGTTCCGGAACCGACTGAGAAAGTGGCGGTCCGCTCCCCCCCCCGCGAGCCTAGCTTAGCGCACCACAACAACGTGATTAGTAAAGACGTTAGAGCTGTCTCACCCTCACGGCAGGGCGCTAAAGGTGAGACAGGTGGTGTTCTCGGTCCGGTTCCTCCGCCATGTAGGCCAGCTCTGTCCGGCTGGAGACCACTCACTTCCTGCCTGCGGCCGTAGGTGGACCGGGTCACTTCGGCGGCTCCAGCCGGGATCCTCCTCCCTCTCCTGCGTGGATGGTGCGGGCCAGGCTCGTCTGGAGAGGCCCTGGCCGACATTTTCCCCCGGTCCTGTGGCCTTCAGCTCGGGGGGCATCCGAGGACACAAGGGAAGGTAAACAGTTATTACACACAGATGAGTGGGTTTGTTTAACAGCCGCATGTTCATGAATGCATCCTGTTTGAAAGGTAAGCACACGCGCTCTGCGGCAGTAGCATCCCCAGGGCTGGACTCCTGGGTCGGCTCGGCCTCGCGGACAACTTTTCTCTGCCCGCTGCTCCACGCTGGAGGGCGGCTTTTATTTTGACACTGACTCGTTTCGGTCTGCAACCCGCAGCCCCGGCAGGAGGACCAGGACCAGCCAGCCCCGCGACTGTAATAATAATAATAGTAATAAAATAATAATAATAATAATAATAATAATAATAATAATAATAATAATAATAATAATAATAATAATTCAGACAAACAGGTGATCTCCTAGCAGAAAGTGTGCACCAGCAGCAGCTTGGTGCACCTTCTGACGCCCAGGCTCATCCACGCGCTCACACATCACTATTAACAATTAACATCGGACATCCGGTGGCACTGCCAGCTGCGCCCCATTTTATTGTTGTCTGAGCTCCGAGAGCGTTGCTGTTGTCTCGTCTGGATACTCCGCGACGCGCCTGCGAAGCCGCTGTCGGTGAGGATAAAGCCGCCCTGAATGCATGTATGCGGAGGAGAGTGAAGATGCCACGGCGTCTGCTGGAGGACAGCGGCTGGATGTGAGAGCGCGGCGGCTGGCCGTGCCATGCGGGACACGCTGCTGCTGCCACCGCGGCACCTTTCCGCTGCTTCACGCAGCCGCGGGACCCGCAGGGTGGCCGTGGCCCCGGCGAGTCCGCAGCGGGTCTTCTGCTGGACTCAGATCTGTAGTAGTTTGGGTCTGGTTGTGTTTATTTGGGCTTCATGGCGGATACGCACCGAGCTGAAGGACGGGCCAGTCCACGCTCCCCGCCGTGGAGGGGAAACGGAGCTCCAAGGACACGGAGAGGCGGGGGCGCAGCCCGCGCGTCACGGTCTAACCGACTTTCTGCTCTTTATTTGTTGTTTTTGTTTTTTCTCGCACTTGCTAAAGTGTTGGGATCGTTTTGGGAGAGGGAAAACGTGCCCGCTGCGTCCGCCGCCCGGTTTTAGGGCTTCCTTCCCAGACCGCCTGCAGCACACCGTGTCTCCGCTCCGCGCTTCCCCGGATCATCGCAGCTTTTCGGCCGCGCTGTGATTTCCAGCCTCTCTGGGCCGCACTCCCGTCTCCGTGCGCAACCCTCGCGCCGGGATTTGAGTTTTCCAGCCCAAAAAAGGCCTCCAGCTGCGGAACGCCCATTGTCTGGCCAGAGTGGCAGATCTCCCCGCTGCTCGGACCTTTTGGGCGGAATCAGACCAGCTGGAGCCTTGTTTAAAAAGATTTAATGCAAAGTTTTTAGGATAAAATGAATGAGTATTAACTCGTTATTATATGTTTGTTGTTCTTTATTCCTACAGTAAAGAGAAAGAGAAAAAAATGCGTTTTGAATAGAGAATTAGTTTATTTACAAAAACATAAAAATAAAAAACCCACCAATCAGAAACAACGTAGTCAGCAACGTGCAGCAGTTCAGTTCAAATTAAAACCTTAAAGAAAACTCAGATTCAGACCTACATCATCAAGCCCAGGGGAGAAGTTGTTTCTCAACCACAGTAATATTAATAGCGAGGCCTTCCATCCCATAATCTGTTATGTTGGTTCCTGCAGGACCACAGTGTTGCAGTGACATCACATCCTCTAGAAGTGTATGAAAGTGTGCCACATTTGCTCCTGTTGCATCGTTCCCTTTCACATTTCAGCCAGAAGCAGCGAAATGCATGGGTGTGCTTTTAAGATGTGTTTAAACTTCTAAACGGTAAACATGGTCAAGTGTACCAGTGGTCCAAGACAAACGTGCCCAAAGTTGGGGCTGGGGGCCCACTGTGGGTCATGAAGCACCAGCAGGGGTCATGGGATGATGTCCAGAAATCCAATCACGCTTCAGAATCTGTCATAACTGTTAAATATTCATCATAAACAGACCATATTGTGATGACGTCTTAGTTTAGTGCACACGCTTGTTAGCTGAAAACTGTTACGGCTAGGCTAAAGCTACTGCACTCTGTAGGCTAACCTTTTACACCTGTTAGCAACACATTCATTATGCTGTCATCCCGCCTCACATCATCAAGGTTCAGATACAAATATACCTAACCATGGTCTGACTTCATGTGTTAGCATCAATGCTAATGTTTAGCTTTACCTCAGAGTGGATAACAGCCGTCACGAGGCGTAAACGAAAAGAATAAAGTTATTATTTACATGTGTGCTACATGGCAGGCCAAAGCTGTTAGCGGTTAGCTACGATCAGGCCCTTTAGCAGCAGTTGTGGCGCTAGGACATCACTGCAACAAGCGTGGATGGTTGTAACCCTTAGCATGTTAGCTATACGGTGTTTGTAGGATGTGGAGGAGTCAGCTGTGAGCAGATACACGTGTGGAAACGACCAGGGTTGTTGCGTGGCTAGGAGGAAGTCCTCTGTGGCTGGATCCAGGAGGACAACTTTGGTTTTGCTATGCGTGAACTTGAACACATCGGCCATGTCACACCACCCTGTAAACATTAGCACACATGCTTGCTTTGGTCACACACACTGGGGTTGTGTTGACATCTTGTTTACAAACAGCTAAACAGCTAGCTAAATGTAGCATGTGTAGATGTTGGTGAGCTGAAGAGACGAATGGACTTTAGTTCCCTTCCCTGTTGTGTTGCAGTGAAATGTGCTTGGAGCCTTGTGTTGATCCAGCACATGCACATGAAGGTTGTTGCAGAGTCAACACAGCAGGCTGGTGCGTCAGCGTAGAGCAGCCTGGGAGAGAAAATCTGAACAAAGCAGCTCTCACCGATACCGATGTGGATCCAGATGATCGATGTGGCAGACGGAGTGAAAGTCTCTGTTTTATCAGATTTGCAGACGGTCGTTTCTCCTCGCTGAAACAAGGAAACTGGCACCGGAGCGGGTTGTGTTGTTGGTACAAACAAACCACTGGCACGAAAACGCTCCGTGCTGCTGCTGTAACCAAGCACTAACAACGTGTCTAAACATTTAAAACATGCTGCTTTATCGGTTTTTTTATCAGCTCTGGCGTGTGTGTGTGTGTGTGTGTGTGTGTGTGTGTGTGTGTGTGTGTGTGTGAACACTGTGCAGGGAACTAGCCTGTGTTGTGTGCCAAAGATCATTTTTTCCATGCAGCGTGTCATAACCACCCAGTAACTTCCTATTTCCTCATTCCTGTATCCTGAGGCCAGTCCACAGAAGCGAGGAGCTGGAGCTGCTGAGCCAGGGTCTGTTCGAGCTGCTGGCTTTGGCGTATCTGCAGGGATCAGACAGTGTGCTGCTGTTGTAATATGTTGGTCTCAGTGGGGATGTTACCCCATCTTCCATCATCTGTACGGATCCTGGACTGGTGGTGGACGCGGCGTGGCCTTAACTCCGCTCCGTGGCAGCATCCGGGCTGCGTGTCGCTGGTCGAGCCTGGAGCACCACTAGAAAAGCCGTTGTTTTGGGGGATAACGGAGTCTGGTAGAGGATTTGGCGAGCTGTAGGAATGCCGATCTGGGCCAGCATTAAGTCGTGGTTTTTGTGTCTGGTCCCTGTTCTTCACGCTCGTGAGAAGAAACGTAGAACTCTCCGATTTACATGGAGGCAGTAATCATCACAAACCTGCGTAATCTGTTACACATGCCAATCTAATCCCAACTCGTCAGCTCAGCTAAGTTAGCACACACTGCACAATTTTCTGTTAGCTGGAGCTAAGCTAACATTTACCCCTGAGAATATTAACTTCCTCCTGTGACACCTTCTCTGGTGCTGGAGGTGACCACGGATCCAGCCGGCTGTAACGTTAACACATTCAACACCAGAGCTCCTTGTGCCGCTGTAACATCTGTTCCAGCTGCAGGAACCTGCACGCTGGGCTAGTTCTCCATATTTGTCCAACAATAAAACTGCAACCGTTGTCTACAGCATAAGAGCGTTTACATCTGTTCTTTCCCTGTTGACACGGTTTCCACAGGAAGTGACATGTCCTACATTTTTTGCTGCAGCATGCTTGTTGATGTTGAATAACTGGATTTATTAATAGAAGAAACGGCCTGCAACCAGGAGCCACTGTGACTGAACAGCCCATCAACAGCCCACTGCTGACGGGTTGAACAGCAACACAAGCTAAATGATCTCAGAACAGCTGGTAGTTTTTCTAACAAGGTCCTTTTTTATTAGTTTGCAACAATAATTTTCAATAATACAGTTGAGCTGATATATCACCCCCCCCCCCCCCCCC
>SSNQ01000141.1:369822-404812 GCA_006942095.1 Nothobranchius kuhntae | reverse complement strand
TGCAGGTAGCGAGTGAGCTCCAGCTCGGCTCTAACTCTCTTCGGGACAGTTGCAGAAGACGTCCTTGTCCGTGACTTCAGCAGGTCTCTAAGCGTTTTTTTCTTTGCCGCTGGTGGCAGCACTGCCTGCTCCAAGGTCTGGCTGGGCTGCAGCTGACGCACTAGCACCGCTCCCTCCATCTTCCATGTGTACTATCTCCTCGATCAGCGCGGACTTTTCCTCTCAGCATGCGCTGTCGCGAGATTTAATCAAGTGCGGTAATGGCGGTGGCACGTCATGCAGCGCGGTGGGTTTCTTAATATCGCGATATTTTCTTCTTGCGGTTACCGCGACAGCCCTATTACTAAGTACTTTTGATTTCCTCCAGGTGTGCATGAGACGTGGTCTCCACAGCCCAATGACCAACTGCTAATGGGCGTGAGTCTTGAGGCATGGCAGCTTTATTCATAGAGCACATTTCATACACGAGGCAATTCAATGTGCTTTCCATTAGCAAGACCATTAAAGTCAATGTGAAAATTAAAAAGAAACAAAGCCAGGACAACAATGCATTAATATTAGAAGCCAATAATAATACCCCCCATGTCATGGGGTGATTGCAACACCTTTTACTGGTGTCTTCAGCATCTATTATGCCATGTAAAGCCCCCAAGCAGACCATCCAACAAAATACAAAGATTTAGGAAGAGATACCGGGAGACACTGAAACAAATAGTCATCTTAACAGTATTTATCCTCCCTCCCAAAGACGGGACAAAGATTCCCATCGGGACATATCTCGTTTGAGATTAGTCATTATAGGATTATAATTGGTCCCAAAAAAGTATTTACTTTATGTGTAATCCAAATATCTAAATATGTCTGGGCTTACACTCTACTGAATGTTAATATTATAATCTGAGATTTGACCAAAAGTACCAAGAAGAGTCGACAGCTTGAGGATGCTGTGCCACTCACACACCAGCCTCGGGTTTGCTCCGCCCCAGCGTGGGACACTCGTTCCGCTCTGCCTTAGGGAGCTGGACATGATTCAGAACATGGGCAATCTGTGGCCTGTGATGTCATGAGTTCGTCTCTGAGCACGTGGGCGGGGCAAAAGAGCATGGAGAAGTCTGCAGTGCCTCCATTATTAAACAAAAGTGACCTGAGCAGTTGTGCTGTTCTGACTCTGGGTTTGCCTCGTTTGCAGTAAGTCAGGCTCGTTCCCAGTGAGAGTTGGACTCGGCCAAGGCTGCCCTTTGTCACCGATTCTGTTCATAACCTTTATGGACAAGATTTCTAGGTGCAGCCAAGGTGTGGAGGGCATCCGTTTTGGTGGCCTGAGGATCAGGTCTCTGCTTTTTGCAGATGATGTGGTCCTGTTGGCTTCATCAGAACGTGATCTTCAGCTTTCGCTTGAGCGTGAGATCGATAGGCGGATTGGTGCTGCATCTGCAGTGATGCGGGCGTTGTACCGGTCTGTCGTGGTGAAGAGAGAGCTGAGTCAGAAGGAGAAGCTCTCGATTTACCGGTGGATCTACGTTCCTACCCTCACCTATGGTCATGAGCTTTGGGTAGTGACCGGAAGAACGAGATCGCGGATACAAGCGTCCGAAATGAGTTTTCTCCGCAGGGTGGCTGGGCTCTCCCTTGGAGATAGAGTAAAAAGCTCGGCCATCCGGGAGGGGCTTAGAGCAAACCCGCTGCTTCTCCACACCAAGAGGAGCCAGTTGAGGTGGCTTGGGCATCTAGTTAGGATGCCTCCTGGACGCCTTCCTGGTGAGGCATGTCCAACTGGGAGGAAACCCAAGGGAAGACCTGGCTGGGGAACGCCTTGGAATTCCCCCGGAAGAGCTGGCCCAAGTGGCTGGGGAGAGGGAAGTCTGGGCCTCTCTGCCTGGGCTGCTGCCCCCGCGACCCGACTCCAGATAAGCGGCTGAAAATGGATGGATGGATGAATGGTTTTGTTGTGTCTGGCAGCACTGTGTGTGTGTGTGTGTGTGTGTGTGCACGCTCCTCACAGCAGTAAGAGGCAGAGAAAAACAACTTCAGTCAGAGGCTCCTTAACTCCACAGCATCCAGAATGATAATGAATCGCACATGCGTGAAGCTCCCGCACGCTTCCTTCTGCCAATTGGAGGCTCCTACTAATAATACGCATGATTTTAAGCCGGCCAATCAGCTGGCAGTAAGCGTGTCAGCCCTGAACGGCTCCAGGCAGACTCGGGAAGAGAGCTGAAAAGACGTCCGGTAGCGTGCGGGAAAATCCAAGGCTTATACAAACGTGTCATCTGCATAAAGAGAAAGCTAATGTGTGGGATCCCAGACGTGAGATCCCACTGATGGCTGGTTCTGCTTTATGGCAATAGCCCAAGGCTCAGTAGCAAATAGGAGCGGTGACCGTGGCTAGTTTCTTGTTTTAAATCAAAATAATAATCCTTCTAAAGTCCTCAGCCAGATCGACACTTATGGCTGAAGGAACTTCTAAATCCCCTTCCGTAGCAGAGGAATCCGATGACTACAGTGATCTGTAAAACTGACCAAAGCATAACTGGATCATTTCATTGTCCAAACATCCGGCCCCTTGAACACCATTAACTGCTGAGATGATGTGTGAGCATGCATTCTCTCACCATGTTCACAGCTTGATGTAGGAAGTGGACAAAATATGAAATTCTGCTTGGAGTGCAATGCGATTCTTAGTCAGTCTGAGCGGGGGTGGACAAGGACCTCATCTAAAGTCTTCAGCTCCTCCATCAGTGGTTTTAGTCCTGATCTCTGTTCCGGTTCTTGTTCGCACGGTGAGAAGTTATGTGAGCGCTCAGATAAGCAGGCAAGTCCATGTGCTTTCCATTAGTAAGACCAACAAGAACCTTCAAGGATTCCCAGATGGTGGAGAAGGGCAGTTTGGATAATCTCGATACGGAATTGAATTCCAGGTTTCATAAATTCGACAAAACTTTCTTTTGAGAGGAAGAAAAAATTAAACCGCCATGGGCGGTACACCGCTAGTGCAGGCCCACCACACGTCGTACTCCTCCGCCATCTTGACTCCTCCCTCGGTTTTTTATTTGATCAGCCAGTCTTTTGCCTTCATCTTGTTGATCTCTGTCATTGGGAAGGACAATAATTACCACAGAATTCCCTGGGTTAGTCCGTTTTCCATGACCCAAGGAAAACACCAATAAAAAACCATTCAGTCCGACGTTAGGGTTAGGGTTAGGGTCGGTGATGTGCTGCAGAACGTGAAGGAACGATGGAATGCTTCTGTTCTTTCAGTCTGCCACACGGAGAGCTCTGGAGCTGCAGCATGTAAGCAGAGGAGCTCCTACACCTGACCCTCTCATCCTCAGGTAAGAGACCTCCACACCTGCCTGCTGCACAATTCCCATAGTGAAGTGGTTTCCTCATGTCTTGGTTCTTCTCCATCCCACCTGAAGCTGCTTGTGCTCCCGCTGAAGAACTCACAGGAGCCTACGCCGTGTCCACACCCTCACACTGTCTTGCCCTGGGCATGCCTCAGGTAAAGTCCATCCTGGGAGCTGTTCCATCCTCACAGTTCTACTGGTCCTCATGTTGGTCTCTGTTCGTTCCAGCCGGGCATGAATGGGATGGAGCCTGCGTTTGGCGAGGCCTACGCGGGTCACAGGGGCCTGCTGAGCCCCCGTCCACTGGCCATGTCGCCCCAGGGGGGCAGGACAGAGTACAACCAGGTGAGGAGACAGAAGGACATTCATTCCACGTTCATATCAGTCATATTTAGGCAAATGTATTTGCTCCTTTCAGCTCCTCATGCTGGGCTCCCAAGCGTTTCCACGGAAACGGCCCTTTGAGTTGTTGAGTGACCTCGTGGATGATGGGGGCTTTGGTGAGGACCAGCACCCGGAGCGCTGGGATGTGTCTGCTCTGGATGAGATGGCTCGCTACACCAAGCTGGGCCTCGGGGTCGGAGGGGAGCTCCTGGCCTACTCGGAGGAGTCGGTTCTGATGGGCTGCTGGGGCACGAGTCGGGAGGGGCAGGAGGAGGAGGAGGAAAGGAAGAGGAACAAGCACTCTACTCCTCCAGTCTCCCAAGAAGTCCAGGTGTCCGCGGTGGGAAAGGAGGATGGATGTGTTTCTGTTCCCATAGCAACAGAGAGGGAGGTGTGCACTACTGGAAGAGAGGTGGAAGGAGGACAGAAGGGAGGGTTATTAGGGGAGCACATTGTGGAGGTGTATCAGGTGGCACAGGAGGAAGGGGGAGAAGCAGCAGCAGTGGTGGTGGGGTCGGCCCTGGAGCACTGCAGTGAGGAGCACAACTACTCCCTGAGCCAGGGAGGAGAGTTAGGGCTGGGCTCCGGACACAACTCCCAGTCCGAGGAGGTGCAGGCATCTGAGACACAGCAGGAGGTGCTGGGCAGCGAGGACAGCCAGGATAACACAGAGCTGGAGGACGAGGAGGAAACCGCAGTGGAGTCCGAACTCTCAAGCTCTGAAACCGAATGTGGTGAGTTTGAGCTTCTCTGTGTGTGTGTGTGTGTGTGTGTGTGTGAGAAGCTTTGTCCTCCCTATATAAAGCAGTCATTATTCTGGTGTTGGTTGTTTTAAAACACAAACTAATCCCATAAGTGATTTAGTGCACTTATACTAATAACTTAAAATAAACGTAAATACAGGTCCTTCTCAAAGAATTAGCATATTTCATCCGACCAATGAAAGAAAAGTGTTTTAATACAAAAAAGTCAACCTTCTAATAATTATGTTCAGTTATGCACTCAACACTTGGTCGGGAATCCTTTAGCAGAAATGACTGCTTCAGTGCGGCGTGGCATGGAGGCGATCAGCCTGTGGCGCTGCTGAGGTGTTCTGGAGGCCCAGGATGCTTCGATAGCGGCCTTAAGCTCATCCAGAGTGTTGGGTCTGGCGTCTCTCAACTTTCTCTCCACAATATCCCACAGATTCTCTACGGGGTTCAGGTCATACCATGGTCAGTAAACCATTTAGCAGTGGTGTTGGCGCTGTGAGCAGGTGCCAGGTCGTGCTGAAAAATGAAATCTTCATCTCCATAAAGCTTTTCAGCAGATGGAAGCATGAAGTGCTCCAACATCTCCTGATAGCTAGCTGCATGGACCCTGCCCTTGATAAAACACAGTGGACCAACACCAGCAGCTGACATGGCGCCCCAGACCATCACTGACTGTGGGTACTTGACACTGGACTTCAGGCATGTTGGCATCTCCCTCTGCCCAGTCTTCCTCCAGACTCTGGCACCTTGATTTCCGAATGACGTGCACAATTTGCTTTCATCTGAAAAAAGTACTTTGGACCACTGAGCAGCAGTCCAGTGCTGCTTCTCTGTAGCCCAGGTCAGGCGCTTCTGCCGCTGTTTCTGGTTCAAAAGTGGCTTGACCTGGGGAACGCGGCACCTGTAGCCCATTTCCTGCACACGCCTGTACACGGTGGCTCTGGATGTTTCTACTCCAGACTCAGTCCACTGCTTCCGCAGGTCCCCCAAGGTCTGGAATCGGTCCTTCTCCACAATCTTCCTCAGGGTCCGGTCACCTCTTCTGGTTGTGCAGCGTTTTCTGCCACACTTGTTCCTTCCCACAGACTTCCCACTGAGGTGCCTTGATACAGCACTCTGGGAACAGCCTATCCTTTCTGTGTCTTAGCCTCTTGCTTGAGGGTGTCAATGATGGCCTTCTGGACAGCAGTCAGGTCGGCAGTCTTACCCATGAATGCGGTTTTGAGTAATGAACCAGGCTGGGAGGTTTTAAAAGCCTCAGGAATCTTTTGCAGGTGTTTAGAGTTAATTAGTTGATTCAGATGATTAGGTTAATAGCTCGTTTAGAGAACCTTTTCATGATACGCTAATTATTTGAGATAGGAATTTTGGGTTTTCATGAGCTGTACGCCACAATCATCAATATTAGAAACAATAAAAGTCTTGAACTACTTCAGTTGTGTGTAATGAATCTAATATGTATGAAAGTCTAATGTTTATCAGTACATTACAGACAATAATGAACTTTATCACAGTGTGCTAATTTGTTGAGAAGGGCCTGTAAAACCTCAGTGGTCCAGTGTCCACCCTGGGACTGGGAGATGGGGTTCAAATCCCAGTCGGGTCATACCAATGGGGTGTTAAACCACCAGATGGTTCCCGAGCGCAGCCGTTAGCTAACCGCTAACCCTAACCCGGCTCACCGCTCCCCACGGGGATGGGTCAGATGTAGAGGTGAATTTCACCAGTGTGTGACCACTAATGGGACTATATCCCCGAACACCACAGACATAAAAACAATCCTGGTTTATGAATATTTAGCAGTTCAAAAGGAAAAGTAAAAATGATGTGTGTAATGAAAAAAAGACATTTAAATTGAATGTCCAGACTCCCCGAATATTAGAAACCAGTCTAAACTAAACAGAATAATATGATGCAGAACCAAAGCAACCAAATCACAACAGCTGTAAACAGAACAAACAACCAACGTCAGCCTTAAACCTCTAGGAGACGTAGGCCAGGGTTGTGTTCGGCACCTCCACCGTTCAGCAGCTCCACTGGACGGTACGGGTTGGTGAAAAGGCGTGCTAGCTCTTTGTGGCTGTGGTTGCTTGGAGCTGCAGCCTAAACGCACACTCTGACTTTCCTTACAACTAACATTTCTCTGTGAACACCTGAGGTGGGGGAGGAGCCTGGGCCAGCATGTCAGACAGGTAACAACAGGGTTATGTTTTACATTGTCCGTGGTCTCCGGTGTGGAGGCGGATCTGGTGGTTCTGGTCCAGCCCGTTCGAGCTGGCTTCTGTCTGACAGCAGAGGAGGCGACCATAGAAATACGCAGGTAAATCAGTGACGCTGGTGAATAATTAAACCTGCCTGAGGTGATTCTGGATGAGAAGCTGCTGCAGTCGGTTCAGATGGTTACTGATGCATGCAGGTGTTGACACACACCTGTATGCTCCAGAGGAGGAACACTAGCAGCTGTTACAGCGAATCTACAGAACAAGCCAGGTTTCGGATGCAAACACACCACCCCTCCCCTCAGGTATCTTCCCTGAGATGTGTCCACCGGAACCAGAAACCCGCCATGCCAGAGGAAACCAGATAGCGCTAAACACCGTCTGTTTTCTAGTTCCAAACGTCTTCTGTTGCCCGTGACTTCAGGTTAGGGCTGGGCAATCAATCGAAAATTTTGACTCATATCCAGATAATTTTTCCCACGTCAGCAAATTTGATAATAAAAAAATTAAGACGTGTGTAGGCTGGCAACGTTCATGTCCCTTTAAGAAGCTGTACCACCTTTAGTCAAGTAAAAATGTGACTCAACGTAATACATGTGACTTGTTTCTGCGCATACCTGTGCTTGTCATCCATTTATCGTTATCGAGGTGAAATACTCGATATATCGTGATATTGATTTTAGGCCGTATCGCCCTGCCCTACTTCAGATGGTGTTCTTCTCTTTGGGACTCTGGTAGTTTGTCCTAACGTGGTAGCAGCCGGCTGTTTCTCCTTCTCTGATGTTACTGAGCGGAGAACCTCTCACAGCAGTGGTGTTGTGGTGCTGAATACATGAGTGTGTGACGAGTGGAGGACCAGGGAGGTGCGGCGGTTGGGTGAAACAGACAACCGGGTGGTCCAGTGGCTGCTTTCAGTCTGAAATGTGTTATTGGTGGAGGCCTTCAGGCATGCGGGAGAACCACTTCATTCTTTCTTTAGTTTTATATATCTCAGGTATGTGTTTATAGCTATTCTATGTTCGAACGTAGTTAAGACGCATGAAAAAATGATTTAAAGGCACACTTGGCAGTTTTGCTTGCTTTTAGCACCCCCTAGTGTCTGTTGTTAATTTTCTATAGTCAGACCAAAAGCAAAACTTACCTCCTTGCTGTGCGTTCGTCCTTTTAACACCTTAATCAGCTGAAACGTCTCCCAGCCTTCGTTAGTGTCTACAGGAGGGATTCATCACTAAAGTAAACAAATCAGCTGTGTTCGGGGTGCAGGAAACCTGCTGGAAGCCGGCTGCAGCGCCAGGTATGTCAGCCTAATTAAAACAGGATGTCTGAAGTTGCAAGTGCGTTCATCGGGCCACGGGCCGATAGAGGCTGGGTAGCCTTTCATTAACCTGTAGAGTCATTTTAGCACATAGTGTCCCAAGAAAACGATTAACAAAGATGAAACAGTAGCGTAGCGAAGCTTTAATTGGTAAATGTGGTTAGCAGCAGCTGGAGGCTACCTCTTAAAAAGCAGCAGAAGTCTTCTGCATGCCGTTTGTGTTGTACTGAATAAATGATGGCACACAGTTTTATTTTAAACACATTTTCTTACAGATATGTTTTAATAATCTACCTGCTGCTGTGACAGCCGTTTCCTCACTGAGACATACAGGATGTTGCTCTTGGTTCAACAGAGGCTGCGTTTACCACCACCGTTGATGCGCTAATGCAGCATTTAGCATGTTAAAGCTGTTGAAGCTACAGCAGAGTCTGACAAACCAGGCTACTGTCTGCTGCAAGTGCTCGGCATAAACCAATCCCCTTCATGTTCCTGGAGCACACGCACACACACACGCACACGCACACACCACACACACACACACACACTGGCCCCACAGGAGATTGCCATCTTTTCCCAGGCCTTGTTGTCCTTTCATCTGGCGTTAGATAAACAAACCTCAGGCGTCTGGTTGCAAGGTAACCGAGAGGTCGCTGGCGTGATCTGAGACTCCAGCCCGGGTCAGATTTCAGCTGAGTGCGTTCAGATGATGTTCCCATGGTAACGGATGCTTTTACTGATGTGAGAGGTAGGAAGTGTTGATTTTAAGGCTCTAGAGGAAGAGTTGTGGGGAATTGTGTCCATCTGGGCTCGGAAAGATGCAGAATACAAGATGGGGTGGAGTGAGGGTGTGTGCGCGTGAGACCAACTAAGAAAGCAGTAGGCGACAGTGGGAAGTAAAACTCCTTTGAACAAGAAGAAACGTGAATGTTTTCACCGGAGCAGGACTGATCGTCGCTTTTCCCTCTGGCTGGTGGAGCTTGAGTGTCTGTGTTGGCGGCTCTGGACGCCCGAGGCTAATCTACTGTGACATCTGTGTATGAAACCGAGTCGGTGCGTACAGCGGGAGGTGACTGGCAGCGGGAGGTGACTGGCAGTGGGAGGTGACTGGCAGCGGGAGGTGACTGGCAGTGGGAGGTGACTGGCAGCGGGAGGTGACTGGCAGTGGGAGGTGACTGGCAGCGGGAGGTGACTGGCAGCGTGTGTTTGTGGATTAGGGCTCCCAGCGTGACTCCTTACCAGTCAAACCCAACTTTAAAAACCTGTCAGTTATGATTAGGCTTCGGCATCTATTTTAGCTGTCGGGTATTTTTACTAGTAATTGTCTTCCATACGCCTGTCGGTGTCTCCCACCTCTGTAGTGGTGGGATGGCCCGGAGGACTGTGGTGGGTTTTAGGCACCGTTACGTCCGCGACAGGTGTTGTGAAGATGTGAAGGATGGGGTAAGATAAGAACTGGCGGAGGAGTTTAAAATGGGTTTACCTGTAACAAAAAGGTATTAAAACACAAGCAAACAGATCTCTCTAAAAGGTTAACATTACACAGCAAATTATCAGCTATAAAACACCGGGTTACCACTTATATTACAAGTTTAACCGAGCAGAAGGTGTTTAAAAATCCCGAAGCTGATAAAAAGTCCCAAACAACTTCCTGATTAAAACACCTGGTAAAAGCTCATTTTAAACGCGTTACCACACGAAGGCGTTTAAAGACCAAAGTCAGTAAAGTTGCACCAAATACAATTAACCTTTAAAAACTTCTCACCAACAGTTAAAAACTACCACAGTTTAAAACTCCAACGAATGCAACCAAAAAGGGTTAAACCCTAACAAACCCAGGAGGACAGCAGGACCCCTGCACTGCTGGAGGCACAGCCCTCATGCAGGTGTGGCTCATCAGGAAGGTTCAGCTCAGCTGTGCTCCTCAGCAGCCCGGGAGAGAGGAGGAGGGGCGGGGTCAGGCTGTTTCACCAGAGCTGGATGATCCTGGCTCCTGCTCTCCACTGGCCAGACCGGCACCGTAGCAGGCACAAAGACATAATTCACATCGTTTCTTTAGTGAGCGTGACGTGGGGAGGGGTTTTAATGCTCTGACATCATGCTGTGGATCCGTCATGAATGCAGATGAGCTCTGGTTATCAGTGGATCGCTACTGCAAGACTCAACCCCCCCGGTCATCTGACCCGGTTATTGGCCCATCATGAAGAAGTTTGTTTATTTTAGACACGTTGTGATCCATGTAACCGACTGTGACGTGCCTTTCAGTGCCGATCACCCGTAGCTCAGAGGTGAGCTTCTCCCAAACTGCACCAACATTTTCTCTGTGTCCTGCAACAAAAACACCACCTTAGGGAAACTCGTTAAAAGTACTCAACACAACGGATTTAATGCAACTTAACTCTTGGCGGAGGGAGGTTTTAAGGCTCATTTCAGAAGCAAAACCAGCAGCAACGGTGACCCCAGTGTTCTGCTGGCTGCATAAGCGGTGCGTAACGTAAGACTCACCGGTCCGAAGAAGTAATCTGTGTGAAAGCCCACTCGCTACAGGTGGTGCTTTAATACACAGTCTGCCTCGGTGTTGGAGAGCTCCTGAAGGTAAAGGCAGACAAAGATCCACTTTTGGACTCTAGGCGTTATTTAAAATGCAGATTAGATGAGAAAGAAATCACTTCTCAACTGTGGAGGGTAAACTCAAGCAGCTGAAACGAGTTGGCTGGGCTCTCCTTTGGAGATAGAGTAAAAAGCTTGGCCATCCGGGAGGGGCTTGGAGTAGACTCGCTGCTTCTCCACACCAAGAGGAGCCAGTTGAGGTGGCTCGGGCATCTGGTCAGGATGCCTCCTGGACGTCTCCCTGGTGAGGTTTTCCGGGAGGAGACCTAAAGGTAGACCCAGGACACGCTGGAGGGACTATGTCTCTCACCTGGCCAGGGAACACCTTGGGATTCCCCCGGAGGAGCTGGCCCAAGTGGCTGGGGAGAGGGAAGTCTGGGCCTCTTGTCTTAGGCTGCTGCCCCCGCGACCCGCCTCCGGATAAGCGGAGGAAAATGGATGGATGGAGATAAATATGGCAATAACATCAGAAGTTAAAGTAGTAATTAATTATTTTTTTGCAGATCAACATAATTATTCTATAAGACGAAAGAGTAAGGGCCAGTGTCTGCTCCCTGTGTGCCGAACAGATCAAATGCAAAAAACTGCAATGGTGGTTTGGAATGCACTGCCAGGATTTTCGGTGTTAACTACAAAAGATTTCAGATAAAGCTCCAAATATTTTTATGTACCCAAAGATAGACTATGTACGTAGATAAGTATAGATGTATGTGTGTACTTGTACATGTATATGTATAACAGGAAAGAAAGAAACAATAGCGCCTCTCAAGGTAAAAATCACGAGGCGCCTCACTTAAAAAAACAATTAAAGTATAAAAAAGATTAAAAAAATTATTCAAATTAAGTTTAAAATAAGAAAAAAATACAAATTGTGATTTAAAAAACATGAGGAGAGGAAGAGAGAAAATGAATAGGAGAGAGGGAAATCAGCAGATCCTGGGAAAGGCAGAACTGGCAGCGAGAGCACAATCAGGAGAGGGTGGTGAAGGTCCCACCAAACCTGAACAGGTGAGTTTAAAGGAGACCACTGAGCCCACTGATCTCAGGCTCAGGGGGAGAGAGGTCCAGAGTCTGGGGGCCACAGCAGCAGATGATCTGTCACCTTTGACCTTTAGCCTGGTGCTGCACAACCAGTAGGCTTTGGTCACTGGACCTCAGGGACCTGCTGGGGGTGTAGGGACTAAGAAGATCACCAATGTAAGATGGTGCTTGTCCATGTAAGGCCCTATAGACCAGAACCAGGATCTTGAAATGAACCCTGAAGTTGACTGGCAGCCAGTGAAGCTGGAGGAGAAGCGGGGTGATGTGGGTGTGTTTGGAGGACTTGGTCAGAAGCCGAGCACAGGCGTTCTGAACCACCTGTAGACGGTTCAGGGAGGTTCTGCTCAGACACGTGAAAAGAGAGTTACAGTAGTCTAAGCGTGAGGAGATGAAGGTGTGGAGAACTGTCTCAAGTTCAGAGCGGGACAGAATGGGACTCAGCTTAGCAACGTTCCTGAGATGGAAGAAGGAAGAGCCAACAAGAGAACTGACATGAGAATCCAGGGTGAGAGCTGGGTCAAAGGTCACACCAAGATTCCTGACAGAAGGTTTGGTGTGGGAAGCAAGCTGACCAAGAGAGTCTCTGACTTTCTATATTTATGGAGGTCAACATCTATCACAGAGAGGTGTGTGGAGGTGAGCTGTGTTTTGGGGTTAATGTATGAATTTATTTTTATTTTTGTGTTTTTAAATATTGAAATATTGATAGCTGTGATCAATAAAAGGTGTCGGACCACCTGAAGGTGAAACGCCCCCGAGTTCAATATGAGTTACAGCAAAGGGGGTTGATTTCAGGCGTGGCGCAACACTGATGCTCAAACGTGTGTGTGTGTGTGTGTATGTGTGTGTGTGTGTGTGTTATTAAACCTAGGTCAATAGATGACATTAGGACTTTTCTTAATGAAAAATTTCTGTCGACAACATTCACATCCTGAAAACCCAGCCTGCTGCGATCCGACTGAGACCGCTAAAGAATCGGTTTTCCATCAGCGTCCACTTTCCCGTTTGTACCTGCAGAGGTGGAAGCCGAGCCAGTCAGGCAGCCGGGTGAGAGGCCATCCAAGCGTCGCTGTTTCTGGGAATACAGACGCACTCGACAGTCAGTCACCAAGAAGAAGCTAGGTGGTGATGTCCACTGGTCTCTTTCCTGGAGCTCCAGCACTCTTCCCAGCACACTGTACCGCCGTGAAGGTGAGTCCTGTGTTTGCACGCATGCGTGGCGTTACCCCTGCTTCACCCTGGAAGCATCAGCGGAGCGGAGCGGCAGCAGAATGGTTTACCCCTGACTTGTGCTGCGTTCCAGTACACACCGGGACAGACTTGGCTCCAGAACAGCGTCGTTGCTGTGCTCCTCGCTGGACTTGCAAGGTCTATGTTAGTTGTTGTCCCAGCAGCGGTACGCAGCACTAGTAGAACCCAAATAAATGATTCTAAATTGAAGCAGTTCGGTCCGCGCCGCTGATGCTTCCAGTGTGAAGCAGGGGTTAGCGTGTTTTTCTCATGCGACCACTACTGTTCTCAGACTGATGCATGTTAACGACTGGTGCACCAGGAGCACTTCTCTGAGTAGGAATGCACCAAAATGAAAAATCTTGGCCTGAAACCTAAAACCAAAAATGAGGAAACCAAGGCCGAAACACTGAAAGAAACGTTTGTCAATAATTCCAACCACAGCATTTATGTGTACTAACTTCACTAAAATCAAAGCATTACAATAAATCAGTGACAAAAACATGAAAATCGTTATTTAGTGCTGACACAACAATGCACAATATAAATAAAAATTTAAATATGTTACACTTGGCCCCAGTAATGTGTACATTAAATAATAATAAATTGTAAATTAAAGCTGCGAGCAGCGTCGTTCGGCCCTCGCAGCTCCGCACCGCTCCACGGAGCATAAACGTCGAGCACCCTGACACCAGAAACCGCAAACCTTCTCCTCGTCCGCACCTCACGCTGACTCAGCATCTTCTCTGAGCCCACCATTACATTACACCTCCCACCACTAGGGGACGCTCTAAGCGAGGAGACGGGGTTCATTTTCAGGTTGACCACAGAGAATTAACAACAGATAGTAGGGTGTTAAAAGCAAGCAAAAGTGTGCCTTTAGTAAACGGACAGCGTCTCAGCTCATTTGCGTTACAGGGGTACGTGGTGAACTTTTTAGAGGGGCGCTGGTTTAGAGGCTGTTGTTACTGCTAAAGGAGGATCTACTAAACATTGAGCTCCTTTCTTCTTGTGGTGCCCACATTTATCCACCTGCCTACTGTGTTTAAACAATTACTGAACACTTTCTGTAAACCCTATAAACTTTGTTTCACTTCTCAAACATCACCACGTGTCTCCTACACGATATATTTAACTGAAATAGCGATGGGTGCCGAATTCGGTACTTTTTAAGGTACCGACCGAATTCCATGGTACCGACTGAGCACCGATTCACGTCATTTGAAACGGTGCCTCGTTTCGGTACCCGTCCTTCATGCCTAGACAGCTGCGCATGCGCAAGAGCATTATGTCGTCTGCGAGCGAGTTGTAAACAGAGCAGCATGGTAGAAAGAACGCACGCTAACGCTTGGGTCCACTTCACTAAGGCCTAGTCCACACGTAGCCGGGGTTTTTTAAAAACGAATATCCGCCCCTCCAAAAACTTGCATCCACACCACCGCGTTTTAAAAACAAACTCTGTCCACGCGTACCCGGATAAATACGTTGTTAAGGACATGCCAGACCTGTAGGTGGCAGTACTTCCCCCGTTCTTAACCTCGTCCTTCGTCTGTGGTCTTCCGCAAGGAGCAGTAATTCCGCTTGCAAAAACAAACAAGCAGAAAGCGCTTGGACAACTGATAAAGCGAGCGCAGCTCTGAGGGCATCCATGCTGTCGGCTAGTGTAAACACAGGTCGCACACGTGATGTCAGCATTTTTTTGTCGCGGAAAGTGACGTTGCGGACCTTAAAACTCCGGTTTTGTCCGTCCACACGCAGACACCCAAAACGGAGAAAACGCAGATCTTCACTTTGGCTGGAGTTTTTAAAAAGATCCGTTTTCGTGTGAAAAAACTCCGTTTTCGTGTGGATGACAGGCCAAAACGTAGAAAAATATCTACGTTTTGGCAGACCCCCGGCTACGTGTGGACAGGGCCTAAATGTGACGGGTGAATGGGTGATGATGAAACCAGTGACAACGATCTAAGTGTGAGGCATCATCGTTTTAATCTGCTCCAGCAGCTAAATAAACTGTTTAAGATAGCGTTAGCTTGATATCTTAGCTTCCATTGCCACCATTGTTATCAGCTAATGGTGCGTTCGCTTTCTCCTCGGAAATTCTAGCTTCCCAGTAGGAAAAATCAAATAAAAAAAGATGGCAAAAGGAATGAAGATACACAGTAAATTTAGTTCACAGTAAAGATGTTTGCTTCAGTTTAATTATCAGCTTATAAAACTACAAGGACGATGTTAAAATACAAACAGTTGTATGTATTTATCGTGATATTTATCAAATATGGTTATAAATTGAGAAAAATATATATTTAATTATAAAAGAGAATTAAAGTAATAAACACTCTAAAGTATCGAAAATTGGTACCGTTAAGTACCGGTATCGATTCAAATGTCAACGGTACCATCCCTAAACTGAAATGTTTTGTCGTAACAACCAACCATTTATACGGGACAGTCGTGAACATTAACGAGGCCTGCGTCTCACCGTACTTGTGAATGATGAGCAGCAGGCCAACCCCTCCAGAGCAAGGTCCAGACGTTTCCATAGTCAGGTAATAACTGTCTCTTTTGTTCTACGTTCAGGCAAGAAAGGGCGTCGCAAAGCCCGCAAAACAGACGCCAGCGACCTGACGCCCAATCCTCAGAAGCTCCACAACATCGGGGAGCAGCTGCAGAAGCTCAACGCTGCCATCAAGGGCATGGGTTCAGTCAACGACATGCCTGTCGTGGCCCGCGCTCGCTCTCGCAAGGAGAAGAACAAGCTGGCTTCCAGGTACCACAAGATCTCTGTCCTCTGAGACCGAGTGCCTCTGGGTTGAGTTTCAGGTGTGAGTGGAGATTTTAAGGTCGTGAGCGTCTTTGGAGATCTGACTTGTCATCTTTAGCTTTTCATAGTTGTAAGGCAGCAGTGTTTCCTCCTGAGTGTTTCAAGGAGGATGTAGAAAGGATGTGTCGTGAATTATTTTATGAGATGATTAGATCTCTCTCAGAAGAGCAACGTTGCTGTCGGAGACCTTTGAAGAGAGGTCTGATGCTCTACTCCTGGAGTCTTTTCAAACCGGTCCCTCAGGATCACGCATGATTTAAAAAGGAAGGTCGCGACTTTATTCTGGAGTTGATTAGCACTTTATTAACGTGTTAACCCAGATACAAAGGGAAACAGAGCCAATGCAAAGGAGGTGAAGAACTGGAGGGAAGCCACATGAAGGGCGGAAATGAGCTGATGTGGAGGGACAGAAGGGTCATGTAAAGTTCGTCCTTGCTGCAAGGGAGGGAGAGGCTTCCTGAAAAGGGAAGGGGAATCTCGGATCATCCACACGACACAAGCACACACGATCTGATGAGAACAGAGGACGCACGCTTTCCTTTTATGTCTCCATCCCAGTCGTAGCGGAGTCGGCACGCCTGAGGCAGCACAGAGGAAGAGCCACTCGTTGGGTTGTTCTGACTGAACCGAGTGGGTCACCTAAAGGCCTTCGTTTACCCACCAACTCCTCTCTATCGGTCAGTTTAACAGCGGTCCCTTAGCCCTTCGTTCTTAACAACAATAAAATAAGTCTCTGGGGATTTTTCAAGTGCTTCATCAGCATGTTGTGTCCCTGAAGTATCGCCGATGAAGGAACCTTAACTGAAAACTAAAAGCTTGGTGAGTTTGGGTTAATGTTACACAGAGGTCAAGTCCTCTCCCGTCTGGAGTCCGTGTGCGAGTCACATCCTGTTGTCTAAGAAAAACGTGGAAGCCTTTTGTAGAATGGTGAGTGACCTGTATGTGTGTAGCACCTTCTGAGGGTTCTACAGCCCCCCAAGGCCCTTCACAACACAATCACCCATTCACCCATTCACACGCTGGTGGTAATGAGCTACGGTGTAGCCACAGCTGCCCTGGGGAGCTCTGACAGAGATGAGGCTGAAGGGCACAGGCGCCACCAGTCCCTCCCACCAGCAGGCAAAGTGGGTTAAGTGTCTTGCTCAAGGACACAGCAGCATTCTCTGGTAGCTGGGATTGAACCTGCAACCTTCCGATTCCTGGACAACCTGCCCTACCTCCCAACTACTTCCTGTGTTAAACAGCCTCTGTCCAGAGAAGTAGAGTTTTCCTCCTTTAGGGTTGATGAGCTAACGGCTAGAGCCAATGCAGCTAAGATCAAAGTGTTTAAACTCACTGTGATCCAGTCGGCCTCATCTCATAGAGCTTCACACCTCTGTCGATTTCACATTAGTTACTTACAGAAAATGTTCATTAATTCACCAACTTCTTGTCCCACCTCAGGGTTCCCCAGAACACTTAAGCCCAGCGGTGGATAAGCCCACGGGTGGCCCACCGTGTTTTTGTAAAGAAAAACAGTTATCAGGAAGTTTAAAAGTATGACTAGCATGTGGTGTTGTACGCCATTTATGATACTTATTTTTGTAGACTGACAATACTTGTCAGGAGAAGTAGTCACAGCCACGTCATTTGTATGCTGGGCCATTTGATGCAGCAGCCAGCGAAGGCTTTGAACCCACCAATCGTTGCCTCGAGCTCCACATTAATCACAGATCTGCTTCAGCGACTGACGAGGCGAGGCAACACGACAAACGTGGAAGCCCTTTTCCTAACACGTTTAGTTTTAATCAGCGTGCTGTATTTACAGCATGGGTAGCATTTGCTTGCTGAACAACATCCGAGCAGCTCTAAAACCAAGCGTATCTAATGGGCCATTCCCATCTGTACCGGGTCGGCCCGGGCCGGGTAGCGCCAGTCGTCTCCAGCCTGGCCCGGTTGATTCCACACATCCTTGCCTTAAGCCCATGTGGGCTGATTCTATCCACCAATCAGAGGCTTGCTCTAATGGAAGGTGTGAATTTGCTGTCAGCAGTGGGTGTGTTGGCCCTGGTCGGTGTGAGAATGTAGAGCAGCCAGAAGGTCTTCAAGTTGAAAGAATTAGAGGCAAACTGCAGCACAGGGACATTTTTCCAGAGAGCCAAAATGCTTCTCCTGCATTTATTTCACCTCTTTCCTTTTACAGATCACCACATAACAAAAACAAAAACTCCCCAAGCCTCCACCTGGCTTCCTTTAAATACCCCAGCAAATCACACCTGCAAACAATCCACCCCAATCAGTGCTCCAACATTAAATCCAGAGGGAAATAAACATCCACATAAAGGTACCTAAATGTTAACATAAACAAAAGACAAAACTGTTTTTACAATACAAAAAAACATTTTCACATAAAGACACACTAAGACACATCTCAGTTAAAATATCCCCCATCACAGTGCCAGCAGACTACAGAAATAAATTACAGGGACGAATGGGAAATCATCCCTACCACTTCGTCACAGTCGGCCTGAAGCAGACCCCCTCGAGAAGAGGGCTGAGAACGAGCCTTGGTTGGCCCGGAAAAATACCAGGCCACCCAGATATGTAAACAACCTACGCTACCCGGCCCGGGCCGACCCGGTACAAATGGGAATGTCCCATAATGCTAAACTGAATGGCAAACATACTGAACCCACATGAATTAGTGGCCTTAATTACTGTTAATAATTTGTTAGACACATAAATAAGGATTCTTCAAGTTATATTTGGTGACAATCTGTTTGATATCTGATTTTTAAGGTTGATATCAGTTGAACTTAGTATTATTTTGAAGTACAGACTTTTATTTTGAAAGTATGACTTCTGGTTAAGCTGTAATTGTTATGCTTCTGGAAGACAGATATGGGATTTGCTGCCATAATCACACACGGTAGAGGAGAGAGGACAGACTCTCTGAACTACACACCGTGGGCGCATTGCTCCTCCATGATGTGTTGAAAAGAAGTGCTAGCATTAACATGCTAGTGCTAGCATTAGCATGCTAGTGCTAGCATTAACACGCAGGGTTGGCATCAACTCTTCTGATGAGTGGTGGCCGGGGAATTCTTTTTTGGTTTTGCAAGATATGCTGACCACATATCACCACTAGGGGACGCCAACCTACTATTCTTATGCGTCACACAACTTGAACCCGACAGACCTGATACCAGCTGCATGAGCACTTCCAGCAACAGTGTTGTTCCAAAAGCATGCTTAATATTCACCAATCTATGCAAACTGCACACGTACTTTACGGGAAGAGGCTCGTCTAAACGATAGGATCCACATTTTCTACCTCACCACCACCCAGAGGCAATCAGCAGCTAAAAGAAAAGCAAAACAAGGTCAAAAGCATAAATTCAGTCTTACCTTTGCTGGTGTATGGTCATAATAATTGTGTTATAGTAAAAAATCCAAGGTCCCAGCATCACACTGAGCTGATTCCTGACTGTTCTGGGCTGTTTTTACCTGCTGGAGAGTATTTACAAATCTCAGACGCGACATTCCACCGTTTTCTGGTTGTCCATCATAAAAAACTCCACAGGGTGTACTCAGCTGCTCTACAACGAACAAACAACATCCAATTGTGGAGAATTTCCTGTTGAGCATCCCGATGAGCTGAGACTTTGCCCGGTTTCCATCACAAACCTCCGCGCCCAGAGGCTCTCCTAGTCTTTGTACTGGAGGGGGCGCGTTCACCAGTTATAGCGTAGACATGGTGACGAGTGCTGCGCCTGAAAGTAACAGCAAACACATCACAAGACGATTTGGTCGTGGTAAAAGTGTGAGAAAGCATTTTTACCCTACACTTACATGCAGATTATACTGATGTGTCGATCGTTTAGTTAATTTTCATGAGTTTTAATGTTTTGTGACTCTTCTTCCCGTGAGACTGGTGGGGCGGCGCCCTAGCGCCCCCTATGGACGAGCCGCCACTACTTCTAATGAACGCCTATCTCTGTTTTCCAGGGCCTGTCGTCTGAAGAAGAAGGCCCAGCATGAAGCCAACAAGATCAAGCTGTGGGGGCTGAACCAGGAGTATGGTCAGTGCTGTTGTGTAGATATGGCGTTACTGCCAAGCGCAGCGCTGTCCTGCAACATTTAGGCTTTTAGACCCGTTACGGTTCTAGAGGAGAACGACAGGAAAGGTCAGAGAGACCAGCCCTTTGCCTCGGTGTGCAACATTATAAAATTCAGGAGTCCGTTTACAAGTGATGAGCTAGTTACCATTTATAACAGAAATCCTCCAAACGGGCAAAGACATGGTCTCCTAAGGTTGGGCGATTGGATGAACTTATCAATCATCTGTGATAGTTTGACCCCTTGGTCGACTGTTTTTACGAGCGATGTATATTTCATGCCTATGAATGAGTCCAGCAGAAGGGACATTTTAGACTTCCACGTAAAATCACCGTTTTGCAGCACCTGTTCTAGCCAACGAAATACACGTTGTACCTGGTTTGAAAGCTGGGGTTTCTGTGAGTAATAATAACCCTAACCCATGTTAACCAAGGATCCAACCATGACTGTAGACACAGTAAACACTTCTATAAAAATCACAAATTCAAAATAATGTCTCAACTCACCATTTGACATCCACAAGGATTAGGGTTGGGCTTCGCTCATTGATGGGAACCGGGACTGAAGCCTAATTTATACTTCTGCGTCGGTACGGAGACGCGCAACGCCAATGTCCGTCCTTGCACGCCTGCTGGAGATCCCACGCAAGGATGGACGGAGTCCAGGCCTCTTCTAAACATCCGTCCAACAAGATGGAGAACGCAAGCTTGTGATTGGTCAGGACATCGCTGTCATCAACAGCGCTGCCACTGCACCCACTGCAGTATTTCTATTGTATAAAAGCAACAGTGCAAACAGTAAAGACACAAAATTGAAATAAATGTCTAAAAATAGCCTTTATTAATACTAATGCTTCTCTTCACTTGTTTGGAATATTTTGATGAACTTCAGAAGAAAAACGCAGTACAGGAAACTTACATCCAACACAAATTTTAAGACCCAGATGCCAAAATTGAAGGGTTTCTCCAGTCTTCTAAAGGTATTACTTTCAAATTCATAAATTTGATGCTTTTAAGACTCCGCGGGAACCCTGTAAACATTTCTCCTCAAAAGTAAGTCGCCCTGCATGTGTAAAATAGGCTATATGTATCATCTAAAACTCCTAATGGAAAAAAACCTTTAATTTCCAAGTTTATAAAACGTTCGCCCCAACTTTAGTCCTCGACATTGTTAAAACAGAGAAAGAAAAATCCTAGCTTACCTCCATTTTGGCAGCTACTTCCGTCTGTCCCGGCTACAGCATCGCACACACACGGTTTCCCGGTTCCATTGAGAGAGGAGCAGGAGTCAAATAGCTGTCTCCGCCCACCTATAAACGTTTGATCCCGCCCACATTTAGCCCCACCCCAATCTCTGGGAGGCAGTCGGGGGTAGTTGTCTCTCCCTCGTGGAGCTGATGGAGACGTATAAATTAGGGCTTTAAGCTGTTTTTCCCGTAATTGTTCAAATTTTTTTATTTCGTTTCCTAGTTTTGATTCCCAGGCTGCTGATTTCCGTTAAAAAAACCTCATCTGTAAATCGGTCCTTGTCAGGTGACGAATGGGCAGAGGTGGAAAGTAACTAATTACATTTACTCACGTTATTGTAATTAAGTAGCTTTTTTGTGTAGTTATACTTTTTGAGTCGTTTTTAAAAGCTGTACTTTTACATTTACTTGGGAATGTTTTTTAAAAAGAAATGTCATTCGCTACATTTTAAATCATATCCGTTACTGAGTCAGAATTAAATATAAGCTTAATAAATAAAAAATATTGCATGAGCGCCGCGTCTAAACAGTGGTGTGTGTGTGTGTGTGTGTGTGTGTGTGTGCTCTCACACGAGCGTGTTGTGAACTGGAGTTGTGATTTAGCACTGATGTATCTTCACGCGGACAAAAATGTAACTAAGTAACTTTTAAAATTATTAAAGTATTGGTACTCATACTTAAGTAGGAAATTTTACTCTTTCCACCTCTGCATATGGGCTGCTGTAGCGCGTTGCATGATGGGATATCTTTGTGTGTGAGCTTGTAGACCTGCAGAAAACGGTCCACTCCTGCTGTGTGAAGGGCCGTGCTACCTCCACAGGAAGGAGCAGCAGGGGTGGCGTTAAGCGGGTATTTTCTGGTTTTGACCGTTTATTTTGACAGCTGTTGGTCATCCTGACAGACTGGAGTTACCCCGACACGGCCCAGCAGCAGAACCAGAACACAGCAGGTACAACGTGAAATCGCGTACGTGTAACATTCATATGTTGCTGCCCAGCTGGTTTACACTGAATATTAATGACAAATAAATAGTGAGTTTTTATTAGGATGCGAGAAAAGGAAAAGACGGAGGAAACGATCATGAATCTGTCGGTCAAAATGAGAACAAACGTGCGGCTGACCTCTGGTGTAGGTGATGTTTCCGTACATACCTGGTTAAGGCCCATGCAGAATTACACCTGGGTTGTACCGTCATGTTTCTGGACGGCTACTCTTTACTTTTACTTGATTATAAACATGTTGAAGTAGCGCTACTCTTACTCGGGTGATTACTCAGCAGTACTGAAACGTCTGAGCTGCGTTTGTTTCCTTTGAGGTCGTAGGCATCTACCATGTCCACTGTCGACAGTTTGTGAAGGCACCGATCTCTATCCTTCTGCAGACGTTTATTCCTGTAAGGGATGTGTTTGTTGTTCCTTTATCCATCCTTTTTACTCTTCTTCTGCTTCAACCTCAGCTACAGCTTCCCGAAGCAGCGCGAGTCACACGCCTAAAATGGCGCTGAGGGGGTGTGGTTGACATGCAGGTCACGTGTCTGACAAGGACTGATTCTGATCAGCTCTTTTCCGAGCCGATCACACCAGCTGTCTGTCGCTCCTACCCGGCATCGCATCCCCCTCCCCTCCTCCCTCACACTGCGCAGGTGCAGCGGCAAACGTAAACAAGCGCGTCTGCCCAACTTTGTCCAAACACAGAGACTCAAAATCCCGAAACAGTTTCCAGGCCAGACCGAGGCTCTACTGAGGTCTTTCCCCGGAGCTAGCTCTGTGGTCACGTGGGTCTGATGCTCATTAATTATACAGAATTTTAGGCTTTTAATACACTTAAACAGAAGAGTGAGAAAAACATTCACCCCCTCAGAGTTGTCATGAGTGTAAACTAGATCATTTAAACCAAAAACATGTTTTGGTACCAGGCTGTAAACATGTTTATTTCTGCTGTGAAATTGGTATTTTTAACATGGGAGTCAATGAGGATTTGCTCGCTTCTGACACCAGCCCCTAGTGGATGAGGGTGGAACTGCAATTTATTTCACTTCCGGGTTTGACTCAATTTCAGAGCGGCATTGTGGGGGCCTGGCTCAGAGGGGATGCTGAGTCAGGGTGAGGTGCGGACGAGGACACCGTTTGCTGTATCTGGGGTCGCGGGGCTCGACGTTTATGTTCTACGGACGTGCCCGGGCTGCCGGCCAGGCCGGAGCGGCGCGGAGCTGCGAGGGCCAAACGACGCTGCTTGCAGCTTTAATTAGGCCCGAGCAGCAAAGCTGTGAAGGCCTATTGTTACTGCTCCTTTTATTATTATTATTATTATTATTATTATTATTATTATTTATACATTTTTTTTCTTCTGTGACTTTGAATGGCTTTTTGGGGTCTTAGCATATCCAAGAACTCACCAATATAGAAAGTGCGTGAAATTTACAATCTTCAAAGTCGATGTGAAAGTTGATAAAGTGTTTCGACAGCGCCCCCTGGAAAATTAAAAATACCCCTCCGCTTTGACCATTTTTTATAGTAGAGTGATACAATTTGGTACACTTGTAGAACTCAGCAATATGCACGGTAAAGTCTCTTGCACCCATGGTCAATATAAAACAGGAAGTCGGCCATTTTGGACTAAAGTAGCAATTTTGACCCCGTTTTGGTCGTTTTGTAGGGTCTGTATTTGGTTCAACAGTTTAATCATTTTTTGCACGATCGCCTCAAAAATAGTGTGCGATCGATCAGAAGAGATGGACGATTAAAATGAGGAAATAAAATAGACTTTTTGTAAATACTGAAGGGGCGGGGCCAGGCCTTGAAGTTCGAGCACTCGCCCAAAAAATTAAAATGGCTATAATTTCATAAATGAAAGAATTACTGTAAAAAAATTCTATGGACATTCCTCATCGCCCCCCAATAAAAAATGAACGGTCGATTGATGATATCACACAAGCCCCCCCCCCGCCCCCCCTCATGACTAAAAAGGTCAAGTTTTACTGTGAAATTTCCCAAAATTCGCCATTTCATATAATCACCACAAACTTGTAGCAGGTAACTGAAGACAAGTTGGGGTTGTTTGGCCTCACTTTACGGGAGCTTTCGAATAACTGCGTGGCTGTGGTGGCGCAGTGAAGTCAGGCGTAACGCCGTGGCTTTACGATTGCCTCTCATTTAGTCAATTCTAAAGCTATCGCCACAAAAATTCCAGTGAGAGATCCTAGTAAGATCCACAATAAAAGTTGACATCAAAAGTTGGTAGGCGTGGCCAATTTTTTGAAATAGTGCCCCCTAGCACCCTTAAAAGTGCCAGCCCCAAGCCATGCATTCACTGGACCTACAAAAAACTCTTGGAGCTAAGCTCAATGTCGCATCGTCTCTCTTACAATCCTCATATTAGCTTCAAGTCTTTTATTGACATCTCACCTTATCCAATAGGATGAGGGTTACCCCCTCAGGTGAGGCAAAATCATCAGCTATTGGCTAATAGTTTAGAAGCACTGCCCCTTCAACACATTTATGATGCATTGCAGTGGTCCAGTGGTAGTGTCCACCATGGAGCTCCCTCCATCTCCTACACATCTTTGGGGCCAGATCTGTAAGGCTTGTCACCAGCGTTCTGACATCAATTCTGTTTGCTTCACAGCCAGACAGGACACGGGGGGGGGGAAAACACCCAGAAGTGTTGCTCAGACTGAAGGTCCACGTCTCCACCATCTTCTGGTGTAAAGCTAGAACTTCATGAGGGATTATATTTGCAGCTGTGGCTCGTTAAACGCAGCGTTGTGACTTTGGTGCTTAAAGGGTTATTTTACAGTCCTTCTAATGCGATGGTTTCTTCATTGGTTTTCAGTTTCGGTGCATCCCTAGTAAAGAACGGTACCTTATTAGAAAAGTTAGACATCTAAATCTGTGGTGATCGTGTGGAATCCACCACTCTGATCTATTAAGGAACCGAGTGGTCCGACAACGATTGCTGCAGAACGCTTTCCCAGAGGCCAGCAGTGAGAACAGACTATGGTGAGGGTGTGAAGAGTCCCTGATGATGGAACGAGCTCGGGACAGGCAGCACCTTGGTCCAGTGTCATTTGTACAGGAGTATTGTTAATGAGGAGCGGGGTCATATGTGCTGGAGATTCGTGCATCAAATAGTCCAAGAAAACAACGAGAAGTCAGAGGGATTGTGATTGGTGGATTGCTCCGTGCAGTGTGTCGGGCCCACAAAATGTCTCCGCATCACCTGCACAAATATTTCACCCACCATCATTTTTGGGACTGACTGTGGCCGATGAGTTAAATGCCTGCCCGTAACCGGAGGGTTGCAGGTTCGAGCCCCGTCTGTCGTAGCCGTCGTGTCCTCGGGCAAGACACTGTACCTGCTGGTGGTGGTTGGAGGGACTGGTAGCTCCTGTCAGGGCGCCCCAGGGCAGCTGTGGCTACCACGTAGCTCATCACTACCAGTGTGTGAATGGATGAATGACTGTTTGTGTTGTAAAGCACCTTGGGGGGTTCCAGGACTCTGGAAAGTGCGATATCTGACCTTTTACCCTTTTTTTTTACAACGGCATGGATAATGCTTACGTACTGCCCCACCCTCTGTGATGCTCCAGCTGCACCGGCAGATTAGAACTTCTCTTCTAGACGTGAGACCAAGCATCTCCTCCAGGAGCCATGTGGGTGCAGGTGGTGGTAGCGGGTCCATTCAGCATGTAAACGCACAGGGAGGAGATTTCACCCCTTTCCTGATAACCAACACCTACTCTCTGCCAAACCTCCCAGATGACTCCTCCTCCTCCCCAGCCACTGCTCGGTTCAGCTTTTCTTGTCCTAACATTCCAGGAATTCCTGTGCCTTGTCCAGCATTTAATTACAGAAGCTTTAAGTTTTGACTCCCACAGTTTTATTTTGTCCTCCTGGCAGGAGACAAAAAGCTGAACATTGTGTCCCTGTGCCTCCCATCCTCTCCCTCCTCTTCATCTTCATTTTTAATCTGCATTTGTGGGTTCAGACTGTCCTTCCAGCTCTGTGTTCCCTAGCCCTAAGTGTGCATGCGTATGCGTGTGCGTGTGTGTAAGTAAATTTTATTTACATAGCATTCGTCACGGACAGAATAGAAATAGATTAAAATTAGAAAAAGTAATACAATTATAAAATATCATAAAACAAATGAAAGATGATACAGATTTGAGTTAAAAATAAGAAAATAAAAGGTTTAGGTCAAAGCAGCTTTCAATAAAAGGGTCTTCAGCTTCAGTTTACAGGTGGCCAGACTGTCAACGCTGCGTACGGATAAAGGAAGATCATTCCAGAGTCGGGGTGCAACAGTCTGGAAGGAGCGATCACCTCNGCATGGGCCAGTTAGGTCAAACATCCTGATGAACAAGATAGCAGGAATGAAACCAGCAGGGCATGAGGTTGGTTTCATGTGTTTCTGAATGAGGCACATGTCCTGGAAATCTGCAGGAGTAAAGACAGACCATGGTTGAGAGGGAGGGGGTTGGATGGGGGGGTAGGAAGTAGATGGGGGTGATATTTCTGATTTTATCCTCAAAGAACGCTAGAAAGTTGTTAGAGTCAGACCTTGAGTAAACTGGGATAAGAGGAACGTGAGGAGAAATAATCTGGTTTATGGCGTCTAACGGGACTTTAGAGTTATTTTTGTTTACAGCAATCAGCTGAGCGGAGTAAGCGGCCCTGGAAGTTTTCACCGTCTCATTCAGAGATGTCATCAGTTCTTTAAGGTGCAGCCCGTGACTTTCTAATCTAGTTGACTTCCATCGGCTCTGCGGCGTGTCCTTCTGAGACTGTAAATGTTTTTATTAATCCTAGGACTTTTCCTCTTGCTAGATAAAGGGATCTGCTTAACAGGAGCTACTTTATCTAAGATGCTACAGCGTTGTCTATCCAATGACTGGATGAACAAGCTTGGATCATCACTCTGAACTGAGATGCTGTCAATAATCTAGGAAATCCATCCACCGCTGACTGATTAATGACGCGTCTCTTTGATTTTAGGTGTGAGGGACAGATTCAACATTAGATTGGACATTAAAGAAAATGCAGCTGTGGTCACGCACATGAACCTCTTCAACATGTAAATGACTGATGTTCAGTCCCAAAGAGAAAACCAGATCTAGAGTCCCATTTAGTGTGTGGGGCCTGAAACGTGCTGCTCTAAGTTAAAGGCTCTGTAATGGACATGAACTCCACTGCTGTGCTACAAGTAGGATCATTAATGTGTAAGTTAAAGTCACCAAGGATTAAAACTTTTTCCAGTTTCATCATTGATGATAGAAAATCTGCTGATTCAGAGAGAAAGGGCCAGCTGGACCGGGAGGTCGGTAGATTAAAACACAGTGAAACACATTTTGTAACCTGCTTTGATGACCTGACATTCAGAAGTTGTAAAAGAGACATTTTTCACCAGATTACAGACACGTTTGTCCTTAAAGAGATGGTGGTGTGGTAAACAGAGAGAATTTGGTGGACATATTTCACTTACGTGGACAAAATGTCCATCTTGCTGCCACGTCTCCATAAGAAATAACACAAACCAAAACTGCATGTATCATCTTCATCATAGAGAGAATTTGACTGGATGTCCATGAGCTCGTCCTCAGCCTGAAGATATTACACATCCTCCTAATTTGCGAGAAACGGGTCCATCACCCATGCGTCTTTTGCAACGTGCTCCATGTGGCGGCTGAAGCTGGTGGAACAAAGCATCAGACATCTGCTTGTTTACTGAAAGAGAAAGGGCTGTAGATCCCTCTTCATCAGTTTGTTCTTTCTGCGGTCCGCTTTACGCATCCACTGCTTCCTTGCTCACCCTGTCTGGTCTGTGTGCCCTGCATGTGTTAGTTTGTTTCATCGTAGAGACTGAATATGTCCACCAGGTATGATCAGCTGTTATTTCTTCCAGTAGTTTCTGGTTGTAGAGGGTCAAAAAAATCTCTTATCGAGTTTTGAAGTTCCATGAAACGCTCCAGCACTTTGCCCCCCCGTGACAACCAGCGCACCTCGGTCTGGAGGAGGAGCGTCTGGTGCGCCTCGTCCACACACATCTGTGCAAAGATTCATTTGTTTGGGCTTTAATCACAACAGTCTCTGGCCAGGGCTTGTCTGTGTCAGCAGTGAACCACCAGCCTTTTTTCTTCCCCATCATGGAAGCAGCTCCATCTGCGCAGCGTGCCACTAAATTATTATAGGAATGGTGTTTTGTGAAATGTGTCGACAACAAAAATATCTTCTCCTCTCGGGTTGTTGTTGGAGTGACACGCATCAGAATGTCTTGTTTCAGTTCATTTGTACCGCACATACATGATCAGTACCGCCTCCTCTCCTACAGCGGTGGTTTCATCCACCATGTTGTTAGACAGCAGCAGGCTTGAATTTACTGGCAACCTGAGATCCACACATTATTTCTAACACTTTAATGCTTGCCGGTTTAATAAGTGTCTCTGCTATATTATCAGGCTTTTTTTTGCTTATGAGGTGAGAGCACTCAAACGATGAACTGGGTGCTTGCTTTGGTCACTTCCAGCTCTGGCCAAACTTCCCCTGATGTTTGTCGTCACAGTTTCTTTGTACCGAAGGCACAAATCCCTGGGTTTGCCTCCCGTATCTGGCTGTTTGGTTGTCTGGTGTCGCTTCAGTTTGCTGGGTTTCATACTCTCATTAGCTAGCCGCTCGCCACAAATTACACTCTCAGTTTTGACTTTGTCCATTGACTCAATAAATCCAAAGTCCAGGTAGTTGTCCTGAAAAGTCCTTTTTTCTTTCTGAGACAAACCAGATTGTCTTCTCTTTCACGCTTTGGCCATTTTTTCTAGCCTCTTTGGATTAGCTTGCAAGCTAGCTCCATTGGAGTACATAACAGTACCATCCTGCAATGGTACTGTTATGCTAGTAGCGTCATTGTCAATAGTGATCTTAATTTCTTTTAATTAACTCAATAAACATTACAAAACTAAATATTTAGTGTTGTTACACAAACATGAATTAAATGCCTAGAAATGTTATTTAGGCTCAAATAAAGGAATTTAGTACAGATTAAATAAACAAATATAATAAAGTTTTAACCCCTTTAAGTGGAGAGGTCCTGGTGACCCACTGGGAGGCTTTGGCGCCCCCTTGTGGGGGTCGGAACCCCCAGGTTAGGAAGCACTGGTCTAGATGATCCAGCAGGGACCTAATGGGCCATTCCCATCTGTACCGGGTCGGCCCGGGCCAGGTAGCCCCAGTCGGCCCCAGCCTGGCCCGGTTGATTCCACACATCCTTGCCTTAAGCCCATGTGGGCTGATTCTACCCACCAATCAGAGGCTTGCTCTAATGGAAGGTGTGAATTTGCTGTCAGCAGTGGGTGTGTTGGCCCTGGTCGGCCTGAAGCAGACTGCCTCAAGAAGAGGGCTGAGAATGAGCCTTGGTTGGCCCGGAAAAATACCAGGCCACCCAGATATGTAAACAACCTACGCTACCCGGCCCGGGCCGACCCGGTTCAGATGGGAATGGCCCATTAGACATGTGGATCTGGGCCATTTTCTGGGTTAGAAACATTTTAGAGTGGATTGTTTTACTAATGAGTCTGGCTTGGATCAGTTAGACACACATGAATGGATGGTCATAACCTTCTCTTTGCGTGGACACTTCTAACCACATGGTTGTTATTGTCCTGCCTTTTGTGTTGGTAGAGAACCTGTTGGGGGCTCTGCTGCAGATAAAGGAGGTGATCCGGCGGCGAGTAGAGAGCAGCGAGGAGGACGAGGACTCTGACCAGCGAGGGATGACTCAGCGCCTTGAGGACATTCTCAAAGACTCCAGTGGTAAGAAACGTTGAGTTATGCAAATAACTACTGTTCCCTAAAGGAGAGGAACGAGGTACAACACACAGTATGGCATATCATGCCTCCGCGTGGTCTGACTGAAGACACCTTCAGTCCCGCCTTTAGGCCACATCATGTATGACGTAGAGGTCATGGTCCACCTGCTTAGGAATATCCGTGCTGCAGTTCGATAACCGCTCTTCACCGAGCCCGGCTGAGCAGCGGGGCAACGAAGGTGTTGTACCTCGTTCCTCTCCTTCAGGGAACAGTAGCTTTATGCATAACTCAATGTTCCCTTTCAGTCGGTTCACTCGGTACAACACGTTTAGTATGGGACAAATACACACGCCCCGCAGAGCAGCCATAGAAAACTGAGCCCGAACGGCGATGCTTTAGTGTAAGCCTTTGAAAGGGCAGTCACTTCCAGACAGTTAAACCGGGTATAGCTGCACAGATGTCGCTCACTGGAACCCCTCTGAAAAGGGCCCAGGATGCTGCCACACCTCTAGTAGAATGAGCTCTCGCTCCATGAGGTAAACTGAGACCCTTGCATAATGGCCTCCACCACCCAGAGGAAGAGTCTCTGTCTGGGACGAGCTTTACCTCTGGCTGCATTGGTAAACACACAAACAGCTGACCGCATCTTCTGAGTATGGCTAACGTAGACACCCAGTGCACGTAAACGGAGGGGGGCAAAAACAAGCCAACTTGATGATCATGGAGCTGTAACTAGGTGGGAGGTGAGAAGCATGAGGCCGTAACGTGACCTTAGAACCATCAGCAGCAAACACACACACAAAGGGTGCACCGAAAGGGCGTGCAGGTCCCCAACACATTTAACGGACGCCAATGCAAGAAGCAGAGCCGTCTATTATGATAAAACCTTCATATCAGTCCACTCAAGTTGTTCACATGGTTTACCACGGAGAGCTTCCAGCACAACAGCTAGGTCCCAGGTAGGAACACTTGGTTTGAACTTAGGTCTCAGTCTGCAGACCCCCTTCAGGAAACGAACAGCCTGGGGGTGTGCCCCCGGCGTCATCCCATCAATGCCAACGTGACAAGAAGAAATAGCTGCCATGTAAACCTTGTGGGAAAAGATAGACACAGTAGACACTGGTTCGTCCAAATGCACGGCCCTGTCCCTGTCTGGGACGTCTGAGAGGGTTAGCCACAGATGTCTTCGAGCTACCACCGTTGACGCCATTCCCCTTCTCTGACAGAGCGATGCACAACGGGATGTGCAGAGAATGTAGCCTGCCATTACTCGAATCTGTCAGGGGGCTATCAGTTGGCACATGGTTGCCCACTTCTGACAGGCACATGGCTTGGTATGTCTGTAGCATGGCAGCTGAACTCAGAGCGGTGGTCACCTGAGCCTGATAAGAGTTTTTCTAGCTGGGATGCTGAGAGCCTGCATTGCTTAGGCTGAGGAGCCACTTGCACCCAGGTTGTGTGATGTGCCAGGTGCACTGCCAGAGACTGTTCCATCGAGGAGAGACCAACCAATCTTGCCTTCTTGACGCCCTCGAGGTCCACATACTGGGCGGAACCTAGCACGGTAGCGCGTGTGGTCAGCGGCTTGTTCCAGGTGGACTTTAGCTCCGTCATAAAATTCGTAAACATGGGAAGCTGGTTCTTGACCGCAGTCGGCTCTGATGGAAGAAAAAAACCTGTGAGCCTGGAGGCTTTCTGAGCCGGAGGAGGGGTGGGCCAATCCATGTCTAGTTTCTCAGCAGCACAGCGGCAGAGAGGGATGAAGGATAATTCGACACGAACAGTTAAGCTAGCGTCGTCAGAGAAAAACACACCAGCGAAAAGTTCCAACTAGCAGCAGCTAGCTAGCAGAGGCTAAGTGGAAGGTGTTCTCAGTGAGGTGAAGAGCGTTAGAACTGGAACATAAGTTGGGGGCCCCTGCCCCCTACGTCACATGTCACGTGGCCTAAAGGCGTGATTAAAGGTGTCTAAGGTCACGCGGGGGCGTGGTATCCCATACAATACGCGTTGTACAGACTAAATCGACTGAACGGGAACGGCTCTGGAATCATACTCTCCTTTTTCTTTTCAATTCAAAAATACTTTATTAATCCCAGAGGGAAATTGATTGCTGTAGTAGCTCAGAATAATAATAATAATCAAGTCGTCACAGAGTTGTTGTATATTACAATGGCTTAGGACGGGGATTGTTCCCCAGGAGTTTAAGCATGCGGTGGTCCAGCCTGTTCTACAAAAGCAAGGCTTGGACTCTTACGACTTGAACAATTACCGTCCTATATCTAAGCTCTCTTTCCTCTCCAAATTGTTGGAGAAGATGGTTTTTATCCAGATTTTGAATTATCTTAGATCCAACAATGTTTTAAATATTTTTATGTCTGGTTTTCGCCCTCACCGCAGCACTGAGACTGCTCTTATTCGTGTTTTTAACGATATTTGGCTTGCCTCTGATTCTGGTTCTCGTGTTGTTGGTGCTTATCTGCCGCCTTTGACACTGTCGACCACGCAACCCTATTACAGCGACTGGAGCAGTTAATTGGCATTCGTGGAACAGCTTTAGAGTGGTTCCGCTCCTATTTCAGTGGCAGATGTTTTAATGATGCCCTGAGGAATTGCGTCTCTAGAGTGGCACCTCTTTTTGTGGGGTCCCCCAGGGGTCCGTTTTAGGTCCGCTTTTTTTTATCTATATATTTTACCTTTGGTAGCCATTTTTAGAAAATTCCGGGCAAATTTTCATCTCTACGCTGACGATTGTCAGCTTTATGTGGCCCTAAAATCTGCTGACCCCATGCAACCCTGACTGACTGCCTGAGTGAAGTCAGGTCCTGGCTCTTGGCTAATTTTCTCCATCTTAACAGCTCCAAACTGGAGGCTATTCTCTTTGCCCCCTGCTCCCCCTCGGCTGTGGAGCCATCTCTGCCCCGTCATTGTCAGTTTTGGTAAAGCCGACAGTTACAAATTTGGGGGTCACTCTGGATGCTTTTTTTTAAATGGATGCACAGATGAACCAGGTAGTCAGGTCGTGTTTCTTTCATCTTCGCCGGCTGGCCAAACTAAAATCTGTCCTGATCAAAAAAGATCTTCAGTCAGTTGTTCATGCTTTTGTAACATCATGTCTGGACTATGTCTACTCTCTTTTATATGGTATTCCCTCCTCTTCAGTGGTACGCCTCCAATTGGTACAGAATGCTGCCGCAAGGTTTCTTACGGGCATAGACCGACGGCAGCATATCACCCCTGTTTTGGCAACAGTTCGGTTTCGGATTAAGTTCAAAATTCTCCTGTTGGTTTACAAATCTATTAGTGAAATGGCCCGCTCTTATTTGGCACATCCTTTGAGTCTCTATGTTCCGGCGTGAACCCTGAGGTCCTCTGACCAGCACCTTCTGCTTGTCCCTCCTGCCCGCTACATGACCCGTGGCGAACGGGCTTTTTCAGTTTGTGCGCCTAAACTTTGGAACCAACTCCCCCTGACGGTCCGACTTGCCCCCTCCCTTCCCACTTTTAAAGTACGTTTGAAGACATTTCTATTCCCTGGCCTTCAGGGCTGAGACTGTTTAACCCTTGTGCTGTCCTGTTATTTATTTATTTATTTTAATAGTTTTTATTTGTTTTATCTATTTTGGTGATGTCTTGTCTTGTACAGCACTTTGGTTGGCGTTGTTGCCGTTTAAACGTGCTTTATAAACAAAGGTTGATGATGATGATGAAGATGATAACGGCTGTTGGCAGGAAGGATCTCCAGTAGCGGTCAGTGTTGCAGCCAAACTGAAGAAGCCTCTGACTGAAGACACTCTTCCGTTGTCGGACAGTCTTGTGAAGAGAATGCTCAGGGTTGTCCATCATGTTCTTGATTCACTGGAGAATCCTTCTTTGCATCATCTCCTCCAGCGGTTCCACAGTCGTCCCCAGAACAGAACCAGCCTTTGTTATTAGGCTGTTGAGCCTTTTCAGGTCCCTGCTTCTGATGCTGCTACCCCAACAGACGATAGCTGAAGAGATTACACTCTCAACAACAGACTTGTAGAAGATCTGCAGCATCTTGCTACAGACATTGAAGGACCTAAGCGTCCTCAAGAAGTGGTCCTTGAAAGGGCTTGGAGTTCCTCCATCTTGTTGGCCAGTGATCTCACATTGCCCATTATGATCGATGGAAGAGATGGTTTGAATTTCCTCTTTCTCTGTCTCCGTTTTGCTCCCGCTCTGCACCCACGCTTCTTTTGTTTTAGCTCATTTGGGATTTGTGGCTTCAGTTGAGGTATTATTTCAGCCTTCCCAATGTTAATCAGCTGCTCCTGATTGTAAACCAGCTTGTTGCCATGGTTACACATCATAACAAATGCTCAAAAATTGAAAAAATAGCAGTAAAAATCCTCCAAGCTTCACAGCACCAGAATCAGAAAAGTAAAATGTCCAAAAAAAACAGTTTTTCTTAAGAAACTAGAAGAAAAAATGTCCAAAAAAGGCAAAACTTACATGTAGTCAACAGAGCTACTCCAACATGCAGCCACCCAGAGCAGCGCGAGAATTGCAATAATATTTATTTATTTAATATTTTTTTAATTTAAAGTTAAAAATATTTTCTGTAATCACATGTCCCTCTCTGACCCAATCAGGACCGCTAGTCGCTGGACGGACCAAAGACTTTGTGCAGAGGATTCTGGCTGCCAGCGCTAGCAGCCAGAGCCAGCGCAAAGAGTCGCTGCCGGGCGACGACCAGGCAGCAGGCTAACCCTGCTCACACCCAGCTTCCTCCACACACACCCCGACCCACCCAGCACCACCCTCCTGGCCCTACCGAGCTACGGCTCCTCCAGATGTCAGGAGGAGGAGCTTAAATACAAGCACCTTACCACCCTGCTGCACAAACACCCGGCCAGAGCTGCTGCTGCTGATGTCTCTACTCAGAGTGTGTGAGTGTGTGTGTGTGTGTGTGTGTGTGTGACACACAGTGGTCCCTCCCTCAGCGTGCTGTATTTGTATCCCATTGTGCCTATGAATAGACGTTGCACTGTTTTGTAGATGGTTGTAGTTGTCAGTGGGGGGGTGGGGTGGGGGGTGGGGGGCATATGACACAGAGGAAGTCTTATGGGCCATTCCCATCTGTACCGGGTCGGCCCGGGCCGGGTAGC
>SSNQ01000141.1:357258-369524 GCA_006942095.1 Nothobranchius kuhntae | reverse complement strand
GGCCGACCCGGTACAGATGGGAATGGCCCATAAGCATCAGGAAGTGGGAGGAGCCCAGGCCTAGGTGTGTGTGCTCCTGCTGCCATCTCCTGGACTTTAACTCCCAACACACCAACATGAAAGTGCCACCTTAAGAGAAGATCCGACCAAAGATTCCTGGACCCCCCCCATCATGTTCAGCGAGTAGAACAGAGAAAGCACCGTTGACCTGAGAGTCTGTGATGTCAGAGGAACACGCTCTGCAGGGCAGGGCTGGACCTGACCTTACCCAAATATGTAGCACTACTTCCTGTACAGCGAGTAGAGGGAAACACTGGTAGATGTAGACGGCAGCACTTGTTTGTTTTGTATTTGGCAAAGCCACGCCCACTGGGTGATGCTAGTCTTCAGAGTTCTGAACTCAGCCTTTTCCTGTGGTCTTTGTAGGAGCTGAACTTGTCCAAGCTCGCTAAATGTTAGTGGACATTAAACACATTCAAGGACCCTTTATTGCACTGGGGTGACATCATCCAAGCACCTTCTAACGCAGGCTAGTGTCCTCCCGACCATGGACCTGAGGTCCTCCTGACTTGGCACCTTGATGTGACGACAGATACGGATGGAGACACCGGTTGGTGATGCTGCGTCTGACCCTGAGTAGACTTAACTGGTGAGTCTCATCACACAGAAGAGCTGAACCCAGATCAGCCATGTGAGGGACTGGCACTGGTCTCTGAACACCTCTTCTGGGCGGTGGACACACCGACTCGCTGCTGGAACACAGTTCAGCCAGGTCTGACGGCGTTCCCACATCCAAGTTCTTGGCTAGGCTGCATTCTCCAGTTGGCTCTTCCTTCTATCACCTCAGGAACGTTGATGAGCTTTCAATAGGAGACTCAGCAGCTGCAGGAGAAGTTCATTTGGTTCCTTTGGATTTGGCTGAAAAGGCCTTTTGTCTGAAACTAATGAAAGTGCAACTAACGTAAGGATTTGCAGCATGGAGCTCACTCCTGCTGGTCTCCTGGAGCTACAGACCGAGGGAGGAGCCTTTGGGATGTGATGGAGCGAGACATTGGCTCACAGCAGAGCTGCTGATGATGCTGGATTTAACTGATCTCACGCAGGTTAGAGTAGCTAAAGATGCTTCAGTCGTCTCAGCGCGAGTCCAGCCACCAGTAGAGACGGTGGAGGCAGCTTTCATGTGGTCACAGTGGGGTTCTGGACCTGGTGGGTCTGAATAGATCCACCAGTAAGCCTATACTGGTGGGACGCCGCTGACCTCCGGGTGCCTGTCTCACTGCTCCACTCCCTCCACTGAGCCCCAATCCCCCACCTGTGGAGCAGCACTGCCACCTGCTGGGGTGTCAGCTTAGCCCTCGCGGTCCACGTGGGGTTTCGTTAGACCTGGTCAGTTACCACGGAAACGAGTAAAAACCAGGGGTAGGTGGGGCGACGGCCTCCGGCGGAGCTAAAACTGCTGAGGGTTTTATTCTGGGAGAGGGAAACATTCCACCCGTCACATATACCGTACAGCCCCCCCCCCCCCCCCCACTAACACACACCTACAGGACAGAAGTGCCGTACGATAGAAGCCTAATATTTTGTTTAGTGTCGTGAGTCGAGTACACCTGTATAATGTATATTTTAATATTTATATGCAGCTGTTCCATTAAAGTATATTTTTTAAATAAAACCTGGAGCCGTGTTTCATTAGAACCCGACAGGTTCTGCTGGAATGTTCTCCGAGTTCCACAGACGTTTATTCCAAAGAGACACTTTAATCGGATTACAACTGGTTCACATTTCCATTCCAGATATGAGAAACGTACAAAAGGGAATCACAGCCGAACATTGCACGATGCCCGTCTCCGGAAAACACTGGTCCTCTGACACGAGTGCAAACAGCAGCAAGAGTCTGAAGATCCGCTGGATCTCCATCAGGAGGTGTCACAAACACGCGGTAGGAATCAGCCGACTAGCCCTGAGCCGACCACACAGCCTCGGTGGTCCTGGAATGTCCGCGGTGAACATTTAGTCCAGTGAAGCAAACCTCAGGAGAGCCTCTGTGGAGGAATGATTCATTAACCAGAGCTGACGAGTGGAACGGATTCTTTCCATCCAGTGAGAAGAAAGCATCGTCTCCGTCTGCGTGTTTAAAGCGGCTCATTAAGCTCTGGGTCCTCTGATGTCACGGATCTGTGACCCGTCAGGGTCTCAGGGGAGCAAAGCCTCTCCCTCTTCAGTCCAGAGGAGGTCCAGCGCCTCAGCCTGTCTCAGCTCCCGCTGGTGGATCCTCCGCAGACGCAGGATGTAGAGCAGGATGGCGAGAACCACCACCAGCAGGCAGAGAGAGAACAGGTGATGGTTGTAGACGAAAGAGGGGCGGAGCCAGCTGGGGTGGTTCTGACGCAAAGTCTCCTGCTGCAGGTCCCTGAGAAACCCAGGTCAAAGTTCGAGAACATCAGAGCTGGTAATCAACAGCTCTAAAAGGGTGAGTGAGTGTGACAGAGTTGCACGAGGGAGGCGGAGTTACCTGAGGGGCAGGAAACGGGTTTTGAACAGAATGGCACCCAGGGTCCACTGGATCTCCTTGTCAAAGACCAGCTGGGCCGTTTTGAGGCTCGGGTAGTCGAAGGGGAACCGGAAGCCAGAGTGAACCACCTCATACACCCAGGCTGACTTAAAGCACTGATACCTGAAATAACCAGGATGTAGACTTAGATGGTCCAGACCTGCTGCGTTCACGGTCAGCAACACGACTCACGGCTCAGGTAGCTGCAGAAAAACACCTCCAACCCAACAACACACACTCACACACACAGGACACACACACACACACACACACACACACACACACACTAGTGAGTGAAACAGTTCACGTTCTCATTAGCGTGTTGCAGCTAGCGCAGCTAGCTACATGAGCAGGTGTCCTACAGAGCCAGCTACTCTAATCTTAACTTAGTCCAGCTGTTGCAGCGCGACACTTCCCNTTTTGAACAGAATGGCACCCAGGGTCCACTGGATCTCCTTGTCAAAGACCAGCTGGGCCGTTTTGAGGCTCGGGTAGTCGAAGGGGAACCGGAAGCCAGAGTGAACCACCTCATACACCCAGGCTGACTTAAAGCACTGATACCTGAAATAACCAGGATGTAGACTTAGATGGTCCAGACCTGCTGCGTTCACGGTCAGCAACACGACTCACGGCTCAGGTAGCTGCAGAAAAACACCTCCAACCCAACAACACACACTCACACACACAGGCACGCACACACAGATACACGCGCGTACACACACACTCACACACACAGGCACGCACACACAGATACACGCGCGTACACACACACTCACACACACAGGCAAGCACACACACACACACACGCGCGTGTACACACACTCACACACACGCGTGTACACACAAACTTATACAGAAACACACACACTGATCTACTCAGTGGCGCCCCCTGCTGGACACAGACAGAAGCTAATAGCAGGTGAGCAACAGGAACCAAACATCTGCGGTGTCAAGATGGAGATTCGGATCTTGCCCAAGGACACAATGCCTGCCAGACTGCGCGGGAACTGAACCAGCCACCCTCTGGTTGCGGAGTGGGCCACCATCGGTTCTTCACCAGTTGTGCAGAAGCCTTGGACCTTACCTGAGTCTGCTGAGGTCAGCCTGCTGGGAGAACAGCTGGTTGTCTAAGCGCTGTTTCAGCGTCGACCACTTGGTGGAGCAGTAGTCCTGAAAGACGTTTCAAACACATCTGCTGCAGTGGCCGTCAGTCAGAACCGCTCCAGCGTCAGTGTGAAAGTGGTGAGTGGTACCTTAGCAGCTTGGGAGTATTTCTGACTGCTGTACTGTCCTCCCATCCTCAACACGTCCTCCATACAGTAGTAAAACTCAGAGAAGCCGTAGAACTCGCTGTTGCTGAAGTTGATGGGGGCCTGAAGGACAAAGGGAGTAGTGAAGAGTGTGACTAGTGTGTGTTTCCTTTAAGGAGCACTGGTTTACCTGGTAGACACCCTGTGGTGAGATGGTGCCGTTGTGGAGGCCCAGGAAAGGTCTCACTGCCTCCCGACACCGGCTCCAGTCCCCCTGACCCCTCAGGTGTAAGGTGTGGTTGTCCCTCACAATTACGTCTGACATCTCCACTGGGAGACAAGGGTCCAGGTGGGGCTTGTCCTCCCTCAGACCGGTCTCTGCAGTCACATACCTGAACATGAAAGCGAGGAGCTCCGTAAACCCAGACGACAAGGAAAAGATCCACGTTTTAACAAACAACACGATGCGGACCTGTTCCTGGCCAGTGTGCTGTTGACCAGCTGGTCCTCATAGCGCTGTCTGGCCATGTTTCCTCCGAAGCCCAGGAAGGTAGTGACGTAGACCCGGTACACATGTTGGGTCTGCTCCACGTCGCAGCCGAGGTTAAACTCGGCCAGAACGCTCTTCCCAGCCTCCTCCTGACAAACAACCAGAATAAACTCCCCTGCTGCTCCTCATCCACACAGCCCCACACGAGTGCTCCTCACCTCCTGGGTGGAGCTGAAGGCGATGGCGCTGGGCACCTCATAGGCGATCTGAAGGGAAGCTCCGCCCATATCCATGATGCCCACTGTGCGGCGCCGGCTGATGGGAGGCTGGTTCTCTGACCCAGTCGTCACCTCAACTGTGGCATCCTCTGAAAGGAAAACAAGCTTCATCCCAGTCTGAACATGTCGTGTCTTCTCGAAGCTCCGCCTCCTCACTCACCCTCGTCCGGATGATCAAAGCGGCCCAGAACAAAGTTGATGCCAATCCACGCATACACACCTGGAGGGAGGAGACGAGAGGGTGTGTGTGATGATCAGAGCAGCAGAAGCAGGTACGCTCTCACTGTTGCTCTTAGGTCACCTCACCTTCCTGCTTCCCTGAGATGACCTCAGCATGCGAACGGGAAAACAAAAAATCAAATTCCAGAGGAACATCGTTGACCAGGTCCTCCAAGATGGCCGCCTGTTGGCTGGAAGCAGAGCATCAGATTAAAAGCTGTTCTACAAAATCCACATCTTAGGGCTTTTGACCGTGCGTCGTTGCCATTTCCTCATAAAGCAGCCTTTGGTGTCACGTGTACATCCCCGTCTGCCCGCCTGGGCCCTCATTTACCAAACGTCCGCAGAAACGTTCCTATAATCCATCCAACTACCAAATCGGTTTGTAAAATGGCCGAAATCCTGATATATGAAATGTGTGGTGGCCCCGAGCACGCACGTTCCTCTGCAACGCGCTGTTAACAAATACCACCTGTGTGTACCCCGGCGTCCGTGTCCACCCAGTCATTCAGACAGAAACGCCCCAGTTAACCATATTTGATCACGCTACGTCCTCAGCACTTGGGGGATTCCCTGGGCTCCTGCCAGAGGGAAGGTGGTGGAGGTTCTTGCTGCTGCAGGTGAAGGTCCCCCCCCCCGGAGAACTACTAATAATATTAGGAATATAATAACGCATGTTTGGAGGAGCGTCCTGGGATCGAACACATGCATCCATTATTTGATTATTTTACTCAGCTCTACCAAGCGTATCATGAGGGTCTGACTCCGGCCTCCTCAGGGGTCACATCCGGGTCTTCCTGTTACATTTGTAGCTGAGCCGTTTAACCAGGAACTGGACACGCCCACTCTTCCCTGGCTTTACATCGCAGTACTTTTACCCAGTAAGCAACATTATACTACACGTGTACAATAAACATGACACACACCACCACGCCTGGCTGTATCTACCTGTCAGGCAGTAGCCTCATGCCAGCAGTGCACAGAATGTAGAGCGGTGTCTCTTTGTGTTTGCCCATAGGCACGTGGGCAGCAGCAAAGCTCAGGAGGGGCTCCAGGTAGTCACTGGCCTGAGTGGGTGTGTTTGCCAGGGTGGAAATACCTGAGAGAAACACACACACACACACACACACACACACACACACACACACTAGTGAGTGAAACAGTTCACGTTCTCATTAGCGTGTTGCAGCTAGCGCAGCTAGCTACATGAGCAGGTGTCCTACAGAGCCAGCTACTCTAATCTTAACTTAGTCCAGCTGTTGCAGCGCGACACTTCCCAGGAGGAAACCCGCCTCGCCTGCTGCTCCAGGAATAAAACTGGACATCTAATCTGTCAGCTGATAAAACACCACGGCTGCCTGTCGGTCCTCCTCACAGGGTGATAACCGACCAGGGTGACCGAGGCAACATCTGCTTCTTTATACGGGTTGACGTTCCACTGCCGTACGTCTCCTGCTCACACTCGGTTCTCCAAAGTGTTCGTCGATGAGCGAAGGCACAACTCCCGACACTAAAATGGTCCGCAGTGAGTGTGGACCAGTGGCCCTGGTACAGCCACCCTAACAACAAGCACTCACCAGGTTTGATCTTTTTAACGACGGGTTTTCGATCACCGTCCCTCATCTGTCGGATGTCCAGCAGGGTGTGGGGGTTCCCGTTGTGGGGGGGCCAGTAGTACACAAAGACCCTGGAGCCGCTGCTTCCACAGTCCACCACGATCCCATAGTTCAGAGCAGAGTTGCGGATGTCGGTAGCCTCCATGGACTCAGCGATGGAGAGGTACCTGAGGGGTGGAGAAGAGGGACAGAGCAACCTGAAACCACGTTCTCCACTCCAGTAAACATGGCCGATAGCACAGGTGCGTTTTAGAGAAAGCCCAAACGATGACCTCATGATTTCCTCAACATGAAGTTCTTTCCCCAGACTTGGAGTGGAACCAGCAGCCGTAGACACGTCTGAGCTGCGTCCACTCATCTCAGGATTTAAGAAACAACGTGCTGTTCTGTTTTATCATCACTTCAACAAAACGTCCTGCACACTAGAGCCAGAATGTCGGTCTGCACTTTAATGCTTTGCTGAAGAATCAGATCGGGTCTCGGTATGGGCAGGTACAGCGCTCAGCGTAAATGAGGACACCCTACTACATTACCCAGAAAACCTTTAGCTTCCTATCAGACGCCAGAATACTCCCACTAAAGGGCTGTTGGTTACTAACGTGTTCGTTTTCAAACACAAACTACGGTTTTCTAACAAATCCATTCAAGCCCATGTCGCAAAAATGAGTACACCCTGATAGTCTCAGGAGAAAAGGGCCACTTTCTTCTGTTTGCAAGAAAAATCTTTCTCTCATGAGATGACGACATAACACGGTAAAGAGCTCCAAAAGGCCGGCGATGCCGACAGGTGCCTTCAGGATAATTGCCACGCGCCGTGTTATGAGCCGTCCGAGACGTGGAGATGTTCTCTGCGGTTTCTTGGACACGGAAACAACATCTGTCCCGCTGCGAGCCAAGCCGGGTGGGAATGACTGCATGCATGTTGTTTGTGAACGTGTTACTGCTGCCGGTACTGATGACTAGAGACTTGCATCACAAAGCTTTGGACGCGTCGACATTCCTGGGACGGCTCAAAAATCCAACCTCTCTGCCCGAGTTCCACCTTAAGCCCCACAAACACCCACTCACTTGTTTACTCGGCCCCCAGGCCGCCGCTGGCTGCCCCATAGCTGCCCCTGGTAGGTTGCTAAGAGGAGTGCAGAGGTAATGAAGAGCAGCAGCAGCAGCAGGAGCCTGTGCCTGGTGGCACAGCTCAGAGACAGCAGAGACACGCTGCAGTACCAGGAGGCCGGCAGGCAGGACAAAGTGATCCTGTGGAGGACGAACACAACCAAACATAAACATAAACAAACCAAACACAGCAGCATTAAGAATGGAAGAGGGAAAAGTGATGACGTGCCACACCTCACTGACTGTTTATTACCTTGCCATGTGTCCACGTCGGCCAAAGTCCAAGATGTGTCACTCGTCACCTCATGGTGGCTGCGTTCTGGCCAGGATCTGGTCCAGAGGTCCACTTTCCTCCGGATCAAAGAGAGAAACAAGTCTTGATGTTGTTCCTGTCTGATTCTTTTGACAGCCTACTTCACTGAACTTATCAACCAATCAGGAGGTAGCAGCTCAGCTCTCTGGTCCCACTTCAACAAAGTCATGAAAAAAGACTCAAACTAGAGAAAGGACTGACTCGATGGATTTTAACGGACACAACTGACTCGACAGCAGTGGCGAATGCTCTAAATAACTACTTCATTAATTCGGTAGAAGAGCTGGCGTCTTATTTCAAACCTCATGGAGATCCCAGCCACTGAGCCAGCAGACCCTTTTACTCTCAGCAGGACTGATGCGAGTGGCACTCACCACGAAGCAGCTGTTCAATAGGAGTCCCACAAGGTTCCATCCTAGGCCCATTACGGTTTTGTCTATGCATCGACTTACCCAACAGTTGTAAAGGTGTCCAGTGCCAAACGTATGCTGATGATACATACTCATGCAACAAGTGGATGACTTTAAATATCTGGGTGTTGTTTTGGACCATTAGGACGAACCTGAACTGCCTCCGTCTGATGAGGCCATATTTACCTGTTAAAGCTGCCATGATTGTGTCTCACCTCTCCTACTGTTTAACTGTTAGGGCCCAAGCAACCCAGTCTGCTTTAAAACCTGTCGTGTCTAAAACAAGCCCTAAAAGCCCTGAGCCAAAAACCAAGGAAGTGGCTCCACTGCAAAATACAGGAGAAGTACAATGTCCTAAGTTTCAATAACTTTATAAAGTTCTCGGTTATAAAACCGACATTTAAATGTCTGAATGGCCTCGTCTCAGAGCTGGTGAGCAGACTGATCGGAGAAGCCAGCAGCACAGGAGCTACAACCAGAGGAGTCTCCAACAGAGACAAACCACCGAAATACATCTATTCTCATGTAGAGGACCTGAGATGTGCAACCATCTAGCACCAGCAATAAAACACATTTTCCACTTCCCAGGTGGAAAAATGGCTGAAACACAAACAAGCTTGTGAACACTGATGTTGCTTACCAGTGTGTGTGTGTGTGCTGATAAATGTTATAAATGCTGTTATTCCGCCTTTCCCGGGATCCAATGATTTCCCGCTTTCCTATTCGTTTTCTCTCTTCCTTTCCTTACATTTTTAATCACTATTTTTGTTCTCATTTTAAACACTTTTTTAACATTCTTTGAAATCTTTTTTATATTTTAATTAGGGATGCCCGTTCCAGTATTGGTATCGACCCAAGAACACTGCATCAGATTATATCGGACTGCATCAGAAATCTCTGATATCAGCGGCACGTTCCGCTTTAAATTCCGTTCCAGGAATTCTATCGACCAGCGCCCAGATCCAGCATGCAAAGTCCACGTGATCCAGTGTTTCCCCTGGAAACTTTTCCAGCTGTGGCGCGGGGGCTTGAGCGCGGACCGTTTCGCTGCCGTGTGCTGTCCGTGCGAGCGCGGGGGGCTTCCATGCATGAGTGTGTGTGTGGATCTTGTAGGTGTGACACTGGAGCCTATGTAGGGGAAACACTGGTCAGAACAGTGTGTGCTAGCAAAGTAGCAAGGAACAATGTCGGCGTGTATTTTTCATTAAAGTCCACAGAAGAGGGTTTGGCTGAGTGTAACACAGATTACACCAGATTAATACATCTAACCTCATCGTGCGTTTGAAGCAGGATCACAAAACATAAGCAGGAGGATTTTCTCAGTGTGTGAACTTTAGACACTCAACTTGTAGCAGTTGTTTTTTCCTCATGTCCCTAACCTCAGCTGTTCACATGTATGCAACCAAAGGTAATAAAATATCAGGTTTTTAGACTTACTGTTGCTGGCTTTTGTTTTCTGTTTGAGTAAAATCACCTGATCGGGCCTTTTATACGTTCCACACTCTGAAATAGGTAAAAGTGCGTAGGATTTGTGCTGATATCACATCGCACTGATATATCGGACTGATATCGGTATCGGTCAGTACCGAAGGCTGAAATATCGATATCGTATCGGAAGTTTAAAAAGTTGCATCGGAACATCCCTAATTTTAATTGACTGTTTTTGTGAAGTGCCTCGGGATTTTTACAACGAGAGGCGCGATAGAAGAGATCGTTACTTTCTTTGTGATCTGATTGTTTCAAGGGTTCGGTTTGCAGACAGCCTCTGGCTAGGAAACCTCTGCACGAACCCACGCCTGCATTGTCCTTGCGTGTAACACTGTTGGTGCTGACTTGGTAGAACAAACCCAAACGAAACCAAACGCACCAGACTAGCAGGCTGTTCCCAGGTCCATCCGAACAGGCGCTCCAGCTCTTCGGTTTCAGGCTGCTGGACTAGATAATTCTGCTGCCTGTGCTCGGACCAGCGTGGCCTCACAAATAACCGACTTATCTCCCCGGAAAGGAACTGTTACATAAAGCTAAAACCGTCAAACCGAACAGCTACATCAACCCTAAAAATGACGTTTTTTACCGACTGTTTTACAAACCAACCGGAGTTTCAACCAGCTAACAGGTTTCCTGATGCTAGCGGCAGCCTCCCGACCACCTACCTCACTGCAGACAGTCCTCGGCCACGGCGGCGCGAACGTCGGTAGAAACGGGATTGAAGCGTTGACGCCAGTCACTCTTTCTTGTCTGAGACGAATTTACAAGAACGCGACAAGGCAGAGAGGAGGAAATTACCGGAATGTTACAGGAACTTCCGGTGAAGACGGCCGGTGACGTAACTGCGATAACTTCAGGCGTGACGCCCCATTGGGCGCTGGGTAGCGTATGCAAGCGTAACAGCATTGCCGCCATATTGGATGGGTCTCCTCCTCGCTCTCTAAAGTCAATGCAGAGTGGGCAACTGTGCCCGTTTCTGGTGTTTCCGGTGTACAGTTGAAAAAAGGTCACGTGGGATTACTAGTCACATTTCTAGCCTATCTGACAGGATTTTATATTTTAAAAGAATATATATTTTTTGTTTAATTATATTTGTATTTTAATTATCATGCCATACCTTGTGTCTGATTTTGTTAAAAAGCTTGATTAAATGTGTTTTTTAGTTGGGTAAACACCTTCCTCAGTAGAAAAGGGTCCAACACCCCTCCCCCACCCCCCTGCTGCACAGGTTTCTTCAGCCACTCTGGTGTCACATGCCTCCCCCACCACCTCCACCACTGTGAACACTATGGTCCTCGCTGACCACCCCTCCCTCTCCACTACCTTCTCAGTGACAGAAGAGGATGTGCTTAGGCTTTTCCGTAAGCAAAACCCACGGAAATCCCCGGGCCCGGACGGTGTCTCCCCCACAACCCTGAGACACTGCACAGAGGTACTGTCTCCAATCTTCACGGACATCATTTACATCTCCTTGGAGTCCTGCCATGTTCCAGCCTGCTTTAAGCTGTCCACCATTGTCCCTGTCCCAAAGAAATCCTGTATCACTGGACTTAATGATTACAGGCCTGTGGCGCTGACGTCTGTAGTCATGAAGTCTTTTGAGCGCCTGGTCCTCCCTCATCTCAAGTCCTTCACCTCGCCCCTCCTGGACCCTCTGCAGTTCACATACAGAGCCAACAGGTCTGTAGACCAGTGGTACTCAACCTTTTTTCACTGATGTACCCCCGTGAAATATTTTTTTCAGCCAAGTACCCCTAATCAGCGCAAAAACATTTTTGGTTGTAAAAAACAAGACCTTAAATAGGTGCCTTCAGTGACTGATTTATTAAACTTTGAAACTGATAAACAAGTGCAATATTCAACCATTTGGGGAAAAAAACTATTTTGAATATTTTAAATGTTAATACTCCCTAACTAAATGTATTGGAAATATTTTTCATCACTAAAATGTGATTCTAATTAATTAATTGAAAACAGTCACCATAAAACTATTTAAAACCATAAGATTACCTATTGAAAAATCCATAAATGTGCAAAACACTGCACATTTTTGTGGTATCTCTTGAACTATTTGGAGAAAAAAAATATATATAACTAGAAATATTTAAAAAAAATATATCAAATACAGGCCAAATAAATTATTAAGCTAATTATAATTAAAGATTTGTGCTCATAAAAAGCATATCAACATAAAGTGTTATCTTTTGGGATCATAGTATATCTGTTCTCTAAAAGAAATCATCAACGTCATTTTAAATAACAATTGCTAAAAACAAATGTAAATCTCAAAATATATTTTTAAAAATCAAAAAGAAGACTGAAATCTTAACATTACTGCACTGATCGGAGTGTTTTTACAGACTTTTTAGTGAGACACTTGGGCTTGTGCTTCACTGAGGATCTTTTTCATCCTTGGTGGCAGGGAGGCAACTGCTGTGATCAAGCTCTTTTTTAGACACAGTCTGCTTCTCTGATGTACCCCCTGGAGTTTCTTTACGTACCCCCAGGGGTACGCGTACCCCCATTTGAGAAAGGCTGCTC
>SSNQ01000141.1:321344-336866 GCA_006942095.1 Nothobranchius kuhntae | reverse complement strand
GGAGGGGGAGGAGGAGGAGGAGGAGGAGGAGGAGGAGGCCTTGCTCTCCAACAACAGCTGAGCTGACTAAAGGGGCTCCAGACCACTGGTTCCACATCAGCAGAAAGTCAAAGCACTGATTAGGTCTGTGAGCGCTCCCCAGCAGCGGCTGCAGGTAGACCTGCTCACCTGGAGGCTGTAATTACACTCATGGCTCTGGGAATGCGCGGCTCTCAGCCCGCAGGAACAATTAGGTGCAGAGAAAACAGCAATTGATGCTGCAGTTTCTTTTTCACACGACGTTCTGGACAATTTATCTCCTTGAGGAATTATTTCAGCAAATAACTGGACAGATGTTTGCCCCATAAACGAGGAAGCGCGTGTTTGCGCTGAGTTTATGTTCCAGTCATGTGTGTCGGTACTACCGGGGCGGTAAATAGCGCTGTGGTCCCGGTTTCAGCTGGGAACGGCACCAGCCCGGAACCAGGTTAGATGGAACCATTCAGTGTTTTATAATAATAACAATAATAATAATAATAATAATAATAATAATAATAATAATAATTATAATAATAATAATAATATAATACTATTCTTCTTATTATTATTATTATTGTCGCACATTTTTAATAATCTCTGCTGCCCTAGAACACACAAAACAAATCTTATTAAAAATATTTGTTCATTGGTGGCATTTGAATAACATTTAATTTAATTTTATTATATTTTAATTAATTAATTATTTAATTAATTGAATGTTATTCATCTGCAGAAAGAAAATAATTAGTTTAGAAGTTTTAATAAAACCCGAGTGATTCATTTATTTTGTTACAAAAGTTTTTTCATTAATCGAACTTTTAAAGTTTTGAGAGTAGATCGAATTTTATAATTTACCCCCCCCCCCATAAAAATACTTAATAAAAACGGAAACATTTGGAGATAAATTTTGAAAAGGGTAATCTGATTATGATATTATTATTATTATTATTATTATTATTAGCAACAACAACAGCAACAACAGCACTAATAATAATAATAATAATAATAATAATAACAATAACAATAACAATAATACTACTACTACTACTACTACTAATAATAATAATAATAATAATAATTAGCTACACATGAATCCTTTCCTCTGTGAGAATTGACACTCCTCCATTTAAATGAAATAATTGTTCCGCAGGTTTTGGTCCGTGACGCAGGACTCGTGAGGTCACAACAACAGCGCTGAGAAGATATTTATCTTTTTTCTCCTCCGGCGTTATTAGAGGGAATTCTGCTGAACTACCTGTGAGAATAAACCTCCTCATTCGGGAATAATAAGCGCCCTCCCTGGTGTTCCCGTCCATTTTCCTCATCGGGATAAATGGTGAAACTTGTAGCAATAATACCCCCTTCTTTCAGACCTGCGCCTCCAGCTCGAGCCCGGCTGCCCCCGGAGCCTCTCGGCGGGGATCTGGTCTGAGCTTTTCTGGGCGGACAAAAAAAGAGGGAAAGAAAGAAAAACCCTCCTGAAGGAGAACAAAGGTGAGCACATTTTCCCTCCGTGTTCTCTTCTCTGGCAGAATAACCCGCTGCCTGTCGCTCAAATGGGAATATTAGGATGTCAATCTCTTGGTCCCTGTGCGCTTTTGTCTTTGCTGAGTGGCCGGCTCTGCCTACCACACACCTTTTGTCCCACAATCCAATAAGAGCCATTATTCCGCTCCGCAGCCCGGCTGCAGCTCTCTCTTTGGGGCTATTTTAGCAGCTTAATCGCGTCCTTTTAAGGAGCTCAAATAGAGAAAAACTTCCTCCTTTCACGCGGCCTGGCACCAGGACAAAGAGTTCCTGCGGCCCGGCCTCCTCCTGCACCCCCCCCCCCCTCTTATGTTTATGTGCAAAATTCGTTTAATAATTTTCCGGAACCACGCCGAACCCATCTGGACGCCGAACGAGCCATCGGGAAACTTAACCGGATGAACTTACGGTTTTGTTTTCACACACAGTCAAAACGCATCTTCTGTAAAGTTTGACTTTATTGGAATAAATGTGAAACCAAAACAATTCTCTGTTGAACCAAAGACACTGAAACGCGCTCAGCTGATTTAAAAAGTTTAAAGAGTTTTTATGTCTTTGGGTGTCAGGCTGCAGGGAAGCGCAGAAATGCGCGTAACTGTCTCTGTGCGCCAGAAGAAATTCCCTCCTTCCAGTCAAACCGAGCCATCCACCCGAACCCGACGGAGCACTCTCTTTGATTCAGGTGAGCCCAGGATCCGGTTCCGTCCCGCTACCACGCCCGGATCCCCTGTAGAGAGCCCTGACAGGACGTGACCGCGGGCCCTTGGTGCGTCTGGGCTTGCGGCGAGCCGGCGAGGCCGCTCACGTTCCCAAAGTTCATGTTCACGAGGGCGCTGGGGGTGCTGGAGGGGGGCAGGGTGGGGGTGTAGGTGTAGTTGCTGTTGTAGGCCGGGCTGCTGTAGGTGTAGGCCGGGTATCCGTTATAACCGTACGGACTGGAGCCGTATGGCGCAGCGTAAGTTTGCGTGCCGCCCAGACATGGTTTCCCGTCCCGAACCAGCACCGGTACCGCTACGCGCCGTGGCGGCGGAGGGTGGTGCTGCCCCGCCGCTTCCAGAGACTTGTCCTGCCGCTGGCGCTTGCACTTATAGCGCCGGTTCTGGAACCAGATCTTCACCTGGTTGGAGGTGAGTTTGAGGGTGGTGGCCAGGTGCTCCCGCTCCGGGGCGGACAGGTAGCGCTGCTGCTTGAAGCGCCGCTCCAGCTCGAACACCTGCGCCTGGGAGAAGAGGACGCGGGGTCTCCGGCGGCTCCGCTGCTTCTGGGCCGGCCTCTCTGCCTCACCGTGTCCGCCTTCCGCTCCCTTCTCTCGGGACACCAACCCGCAGGTCTCTGCGCAGAACCACACAGGTGTTAAACACTCATTTAATGCGCAAAATCACCACCGTGTGCAAAGAAGTTTCATTTCCAGGGCGCGTTTATTACGTAATCGCTATTGTTAAAAGTTTCAACACAACCCTGGCACTTCCGGGTTTTGCACGCTGACCTCGGATCACTCTGTGGTTTTTAAATTGGAGGTGCGCAGAGGGGAGCCTCCTCTGTCACAGCTGTTTAAACACACATCAGGCGCACGCCACAGCGTGTTTGACATCCGCAAACTTTAGCGGATCCGACTCAGGTCTGCTCCTCCTAACAGCTCTGGAGTCATGACGCGGGAAGATTCGGTTCGGATGTTTCTGGGGTCTGACCGTCCTAGGTAAAAATAATAATAATAATACCTAACTGTTGCTTTTGGAAACACACACACACACACACACACACACACACACACACACACACACACACACACACACACACACACACACACACACACACTAATATGATCATAATCCATCACATGAATGAAAGTTTTTGTTTAGGTTTCTGAATCCAAATCAAAAAGCTCCACCTCGGTAATTTTACTTCTTGTCTTTGTGACCTTTGACCTTTAGTTACAGCACGTGTCAGAACTCACTGCTCTCTGGTTCTTCCATCTCGGCGGCCTTGGCTCCCTGCTGTCCGGGATGAACGAACATACTGGGGGACAGACTGGTGTCCCCGCGCTCCAGTACGCTCAGGTAGGCCAGGCTGTCCTCCCCGTCAGAGAAAGGAGGACTGTCCCGAGGCCCAGCGAGCATGCAGGACGCAGGGGTTTGGAAATGTTGCTGCGGCGGCGGCGGGGACCGAACCAGGTGCTGCTGGCCGTGGACGCGCTGCGCCAGCTCCAGGGACTCGGACTGCTGCTGCTGCTCCGGTTTGAGAATATCCTTGACGGAAAACGGCGTGGAGGTGAGCGGACTCTGCAGCATCATGTCACCCAGTTCCAGCTCTGCAGCATCGAGGAAATGAAGCCCGCTGAGTAACATGCACTCCCTTTGCGCGGTCTCACTATTTCCTAACAAACAGTTCAGCTCGGAAGCTTTGGTAATTGGAAGTGCGTTAAGCTCCTGGAATCCCTCATCGCCATAAATCGCAGGGAATGGTGGGAATTACCGCCAGCTCCGTCCATGCAGGGCTCCTCTCTGACAGATGTAATGTTGGGCTTTTGGAGTTTGGACCGGAGCGGTGGAGCGCCTCTGCCTCTTTTGGGGTGAGGGGGAGGTGTGTGTGTGCGCGCGCGTGCGCGCGTGTGGAACGGAAAGTCCGTGCGCGCTTGAAGGGAAGCTCTGGGAGAAACAGTGGGGAGGTGGGGAGAACGTGACGTCACCGCACGCGCTCAGACAAATTCTCTTGGGCTCTCAGGATCAGATTCTGTCAGGAGTATCCGACGCGCCTCTCCGAACGGCAGATAGAACATTTTCCTCCGAGGTGGACCTAAGATGGTCCGTGAGTGGGATCGTGCGTAAATACCTGTGCCATTTGGAGACGCGCGCTGCTGCGTAAAGGCCTCGCAGCTCCAGCTGACCTAAGCAGTATTGTTAAAATCAGCATCACAGTTTGTAACCTGCCTGGTGATCCCGTTATTACTGAAGGAGGGGTTGGAGCCTCCTCCGGCCCAGCGCGGCCTGCAGCCCGCTGTCCTCTTTATCTCGGCTGTCGCAGTAAAACCGCGCGGGGCCGATAAGCGGGGCCCCCGGGGCAATTAAAATTCCTCCAAGAAATCTGAGCGACGTTTTTAGCGCGGCCTAATCTGCTGCTATCAGCTCCTTTCCGCTCTGCTGACAGACCTCCTCACCTCCGCCTGCTGCTCCTGCGGAGACTTTTCTTCTCCTTGCTGCAGGTGGACAGTCAGGACCAATCAAACTAAACTTTATTGGTGGGATAAGTTTGTATTGTTAACGGGTCATTGAGCTTCCAGGTGTTTAATGTCCCAGCCTCAGCTCCACAAACACATAATAAATAACCAGGAGTCTCATTTATCAAACATGGCGTAGAATCCTTACTAAAACGTACTTAAGCTCAGCAAAATAATGTGCTTACGCCAAGCAGGTGTGTGATCTATCAAACATGGAGGACGCACAGCTGCACGCAGTCTCTGCTTCATAAATCAGAGACTAACGAGAATGTTTCTCAGCTGCTTTTTAGTCACATCCCGCCCCCACCATGCCCACTTACTGCCATAAATAGTCAATGCAAAGTGCCTTGTGGATCTCATGCATATACATAAGCCCGACTGTTGCAGCTCTCTGCCAATGACATGGCGACCGTAGATCAAGGCAGTTCAAGGAAGCGCTATTTCACACAAGCAGAAGTTGAGGTTCCTGTGGGTGAGGTAGAGAAATGACAGGAAGTGCTTTTGCAAAACAAATAAGAGAAAATCCACAGAGTGGTACAGCGTTGCTGAAGCCGTCAATGCTGACTTCTTCAGAGAGATCTGTGGCGGATATAAAAAAAAGGTCCAATCAGGATTTGATCCCCAGACTCCCGGGTGAAAGTCACGCACCCAAACACAGATCACCCCTGTACAAGTAGCCAGGGCGCATGATCGATCGGGTCACAGTGACAGGACACACACCGTCACAGACGCATGGTGTTCTGTCTCTATCTGTCCCCCTGCTGATATTCTGCACTCTGTATTCTGGCTTCAGGCTGTGTGTGTGTGCGCGCATGTGTGTGCGTGTGGGTGTGAGTGTGTGTGTGTGTGGGGGGGTCTTGTTCTGTGTGAACAGGAAGCAGTACAAGTGATAACACTGCTGGGATTCATAACTGTATCTTCTCAGCAGCAGCACTGCAGGTGCTCTCCATGTCCAACATGTGTGTAAGCCAGGTCCTTAGTCAACTTAAAGATGTGCACATTTTTCCGCTACCTTTTCTTTCATAAATCCCAAAGTTTGCGTCATTTGATTACTGACTACTGATTACTCCTTCCAAGAGTAATTCAGTTACTTCACTGATTGTTTTACATTAAACACAACCAACTTAGAAGTCATTTCATTCATTAGTTTCGGCAGCTGCCACTAACCAAACCTAGCTTATCTGAGGTCAGAACTTGTTTCTATTTCTCCAAACTGAGGTTATTCAAAGAGCGGCAGTTTTTATCCGCTGTTCACAACCTGTCCACAAAGTTTCAGAGTTTGAGTTTCAGAGTTTGAGCTTGCACTCAAACAGAAACATGGGGCTCATGTGTGGGTTTCCCAGTTTGGGTCAGGAGAGAGAACCAACCAGAAGAAGCTTCCCGAGGCTTTGTGGACAGTTACTCATCACTTCTATTACCCTGAATTAATACAAAATGCAAAGAGGAACACTCTTCATGTTCATCTGTCTGGGTGGACTTAAAAGGAGCCGACCCAAACCCACAACCTGATGCTCTGGTCGCAGACCCGTTCTCTCTCTCTGTCTGCACCCCTGTGTGTGTGTGTGTGTGTGTGTGTGTCGCTGAGCTGGAAACAGCTGATATATGTGGAGATGTCACTGCAGACTCCACAAAGACTCTCTCCTATTACATTATATCATCATCAGCATGTCCTCGTAAAAAGAGCCAAGCGGGGCTGGATAGTGTTTAGACTGGCACACGGTCGACTCCACAGACCTAAATAAGCTTTAAATCTAACGCTGTCAGATGAGTCAAAGCCCCAAACAGAAGGAAAAGTTCGGTTAGTTTCAGCTCAAAGGTGAAAACATGGAGCTGCAGTCCCACACGGCTCAGCGCCGGCCGAGTTTCTGCGACATTAGACTGCAGCTCGGTAGCTGGAATTAGCGGACTTGTGTTAGCTAATGTGGATCGCCTGTGCTGAACATCTTGAATGGGGTTGACTTACACGGCCAAGCCACTGGCGTTGTTAACAACTCCTGTCTTACTCACTACAGACAGCCAGAATGGCCTCTGTTTGGAGAAACAGGGTTTATGTTAAAGGGAACTTATTATGCAAAAGTGACCCTCTGCATCCTTTTGAGCTGCCATGTGGGTCTTCTTGTGTCCCCTCGTGACTCTAGCCCTTCCCTAGTTGGCATTAAGCCTCTGTGGCACCAGGGTTCTCATGGCGCCCGCAGGCGCCAGCACATCACTCCTGTTTCCATGAGCTGCCAGTCTGTTTTTGAATTCAGACGTTTTAACACTTTAACCTGTTCCTTCAAAAGGAACAGGTTCCGTGATTGGTGTTTGATTTGACTCAGCTTTATTCATGTAGCACTTAACACACACAAACATGCCCCTAAAGTGCTACATACACAACAACAACACACGCATCCAGGTAAATAGAACAATACAACAAGAATGTAAAAGCGACTGTCGTAACCCCACAGAGGTACAAGCCCGATCATAAAAATGGGTCTTCAGCTTGACCTGGGAACCGAGAGCCATGACAGGTCTTCAGAACGAGGAGCCAGGAGGGAACAGCCAGGTTTGCTGGAGCCAAACCATTCAACCATTTAAAAATGTGTCATGGTCTGCGTCTCCCCTCATGTGTCTCCTTGTGTTCTCCATTCGTCTCTAGGTTCTCCTGTTGTGTATCCTAGCGCCTTCTTGTGTCATTGTCTACGTCTTCCTCATGTGTTCCCAGAGCCGCAGCCCCTCTAGGTTTCCTTCCCCCCAGGTATCTCCCTCCGGGTCCTGTGCTCCCTGTGGTCCTCCTTAGTCACGCCCCTGTAGTTTCTCTTTCTGTGTTCCCAGATCTTCAGCCCTCCAGATATCTCTCCCAGGTCCTGTGTTCCTTCAGTCTTCCCCAGTCACCCCTCTGCAGTTTTGATAGTTTCAGCTTTTCATTTTTTAGTCTCTTCAGTGTGTTGTTCCCACCGGTGTTTGTAGTTTTCCTTCCCCTTAGAATATAAGTTATGTTTGCTGCTCTTCTTGTCTTTAGGTTTTACTCTTAGGTCAGGTTAGTTTCCTCCCTGATTAGTTAATTGCTTTCACCTGGTTCTCTCCCCACACACCTGCAGCTAGAGATGGGTACCTTTGACATTTGAATTGATCCGGTACTACTTCCCGGTACCTAGGAATCGATACCGGTACTTAACGGTACCAATTTTCGATACTTTTGCACCGGATGGTGGACCAGAATGTCCTTGAAGCCGTACGGAAGTCTTGCTCCATGATCTCACAGAACTCCTCCCATGCCCGGGTTTTTGCCTTGGCGACCACCCGAGCCGCGTTCCGCTTGGACTGCCGGTACCCGTCAGCTGCCTCTGGAGTCCCACATGTCAAAAAGACCTGATAGGACTCTTTCTTCAGCTTGACAGCATCCCTAACTGCCGGTGTCCACCAGCGGGTTCGGGGGTTGCCACCACGACAGGCACCGACGATCCTGTGACCACAGCTCCGGTCAGCCGCCTCAACAATGGAGGCACGGAACAGGGTCCATTCAGACTCAATGTCCCCCGCCTCCCCCGGAACATTCTGGAAGTTCTGTCGGAGGTGGGAATTGAAGCTCCTTCTGACAGGAGACTCTGCCAGACGTTCCCAGCAGATCCTCGTGATACGTTTGGGCCTGCCTGGTCTGACCGGCATCCTCCCCCACCATCTGAGCCAACTCACCACCAGGTAGTGGTCAGTTGACAGCTCCGCCCCTCTCTTTACCCGAGTGTCCAAGACATGCGGCCGCAGGTCAGATGAAACAACAACAAAGTGGATCATCGAGCTGCGGCCCAAGGTATCCTGGTGCCAAGAGCACATATGGACACCTTTATGTCTGAACATGGTGTTCATTATGGACGATCCATGACTGGCACAGAAGTCCAATAACAAAACACCACTCAAATTCAGATCAGGGGGGCCGTTCCTCCCAACCACACCTCTCCAGGTCTCACTGTTGTTGCCCACGTGAGCGTTAAAGTCCCCCAGCAGAATGAGGGAGTCACCGGAAGGAGGGCTCTCTAGCACCCCCTCCAAGGTCTCCAAAGGGGTGGGTAGTCTGAACTGTAGTTTGGTGCATAAGCACAGACCACAGTCAGAAGATTTGATTTTCATGCTATCTAGGAGCGCACAGCGTCCCCCGAAGTGGGCTCGACTCTGTACGTACTTGCGTGCCTGCCGGAGCCCTACGCAAGGACGGATAATGGCGTTGCGTGTCTCCGCACTGACGCAGACGGAGAAGCATAAATCAGGCTTAAGTCGAGAGGCCCAGACTTCCCTCTCCCCAGCCACTTGGGCCAGCTCCTCCGGGGGATTCCCAAGGGGTTCCCTGGCCAGGTCCGGTAAGAAGTCCGCTCCGACAGCTTCTGGCGTTTTTAAAACGTATCCCAGGGGCACGGTAAGGGTCGGAGATGTTTAGTCTATTTAATTTCTGACAATATAAAACGATTTCTTCGGTTTTAAAGTGTGAAGTAAACTCCGACGAAGTAAAATCCAAGCCAATCCCGTTCACGTTCATGTTTAAGATCCGTGTTTGTTTAGCTTCTTTTACCTGCCAATATGGCGTCTACTAACTGAGAGTCACGTGGGGTCCGGAGCTCTATAGACCTGCTGAGGCTCTTATGCAGCGTAGACCAGTGTAATAATTTTGCTTTGGCTACTGTCTGTCTAGATTTCTAGGCTGAGACCACTGCAAATGTGTTTGAGTGAAGATCTGAGAGTGAACTAAAAAAAGACAAGAATGTGCAAAAGAGAACACATTTTAGAGTGTGTATCCTTCAAAATTAGACAGCCTTGTTCTTTCACTGGCATGTCTTAAAATGCAGCATTTGGAGGTGCAGCACAGACTCATTCTGTCTCACCCCTATTAGAATAGTGCTGCTAATTCATATCACATCACTTCTGGCCTTAAGACATCCAGATGGAGCATCAGGATTAGTGCCTTCATCTAAAAACTACCACATATAGACCTTTAAATCCAGTCTACTGTTACTGGTGGAGGGTCTACAGGTGGTAAGGGCCTATTTTATTTATTTATTATGGAATTAAATTAAACCAAATATTTTATAGTTGTTATACTAAGAAAAGATTAACAATTTATTGCTAAATAATGAAATTATTGCTATAATTTTGTATTTTGGGCTTCAAATGGTTTAAACATTTACCTTTTCTTCTCAGTTTATCTTTTTGTTGTTGATAACAGTTAATCAATCAAATGAGTCTACTAATAATTTACGCAGTCACTAAAGTTAGAGTGCCATTTTGTTGCACGAGAACCATAAATTTGACCTGCTGTCGGTCACCAGATTGATTTCTACTCTTGAACTGTCAAATATTTCAGTCTATCTAAAAACATGTAGCAAATTAATGAATCTGTCAATTTCCTGATAAATAGAGACGCTTAATCGAATATAAAAATTTAAACATGCTTTCTCCTTCAGCCAACAGCCACTAAAGTGCTTGTTTTGGTGCCTTGCTCAGAGGCAAACGGTCTAAAAGTGAAAACAGAACAAATTTCTGAAAGCAAATCCTGATGCTTTTAGAGCTTTTGGTGTATTTGAGAGTGAGTGAGTCAGCAGCAACGACGTCCAGCCCCACACACCATTCTTCATCACCATGCTGTTGTTACACAAAGGCAGTAATTTAGCAGCAGATTGGTATTAATTATCCTTTCAACTCAAAGCTTTTAATGCTTAAATTCTTAAGAGAAACACATTTATTCATTTACTTGAAAGCTCATAAACGTACCCAGATTTAAATTATGTTAGATGATGAAAAATGGATAAAATACCCAGTAAAAAACCAACAGTGTTTATACTCCACTCACTATAGGACCTCTTTAGTGCTAGTTTCTTTTCCTCTCGCTGACTCTAACGAGTTCCTAACACTTATATAAAGTGGTGTATAAATTAAGTAATGAGTGTGATTAATGAGATCAATTTAACTTCCGTACAGTTTGAACTATACTGCTTATTGCAATTTCTTAAAGGGGCATTATGGAAGTTTGACAGCCAAAACACGTATAGAAATAATACATTTCTTCTTCATACATTCTCCTGCAATGCCCTGGTCCTGTAGAGTGAGCCCTAGCATTTTTAAGCCGGGCGTACACTGTGCGACTTTTTCACTTTTTTGAGCCGATTTTCCAGTCGTGCGAGAATCCACGACATCGGGGCGAGTTTTGCGCCGAGCGGTCGTGTAGTGTACGGGGGTTACGAGAGGTGATTAACACCACGTGACCAGCTGCCGATCAGCAGTCGTGAGGTCGCACGGACTTCTGGCGTGTTTAATATTTCGCTCGTCCCTCGTGAGGGTATCGCACTGTTGAAGCGGCGCTGCGAGCAGCTGCGACCCAAAATGTATCAGAACCGCTCACCCGCTATTTCCCTAATAACACACGTTGTTCATTTTAATTTCTACACGTTTTTTTACTCACAAAGATTGTCAAGAAAGCGTGTTTGTCATGTTCATGTCAAATTAAACTGATCACAAAACACAGATTTACTTTCTTTATTTCGTTTTCCTCATCCAACCCCCATAAATCCCTGTGTCCTCCTGCAGCACTCCCGAAGGACAACAGGCAAAACAAGACAAAAAAGTCTAACGTGTTGTGTAAAAACTGCTATTTTTAGCATATTTTTAGGGCCGACGTGTTGCTACCAGACGTACAGTGTGAGCAGTCAGGTCGCATCCGAGAACTGGGTCGTGCAGTGTGAGCGCCTGGCTCGTGAGATCTGCCCTGCGAGGAAGTCGTACAGTTTGAGCTGAAGCTGAGTGCTACGAGTGAAAAAGTTTCACAGTGTACGCCCGGCTTTACTGTGATTGCCTGTTTTTCTGTAAAATCACAGAAAAAGAGAGTTGCTCGGGTCGAGCAGGCTGCTTCATGCGCGTTCACGCTCAGGCATAGCCCGTAGCATTTGCTATCCGTAGATTTAGCTGCAGAGAGCGAGGTAGTGCCAACTCAGCGACTTTGTCGCTGTTCCTAACGCCTAGTGACAACCCTAGCTACATTTCTGAGAACCCTTAGCTACTTTCTTCTAGATATTTCCTGCAAATTACCAACAAAATAGCCATTTTCACTCCAAACCGTTCTTTGGTTTGACGTCGTTTCAGGTGTCATCAAGGATATAAAAGTTACAGATACTGTGAATATTACTAGAGTGTAACTCACCTTGTAAAATGTCTGACNTTTCATGCTATCTAGGAGCGCACAGCGTCCCCCGAAGTGGGCTCGACTCTGTACGTACTTGCGTGCCTGCCGGAGCCCTACGCAAGGACGGATAATGGCGTTGCGTGTCTCCGCACTGACGCAGACGGAGAAGCATAAATCAGGCTTAAGTCGAGAGGCCCAGACTTCCCTCTCCCCAGCCACTTGGGCCAGCTCCTCCGGGGGAATCCCAAGGGGTTCCCTGGCCAGGTCCGGTAAGAAGTCCGCTCCGACAGCTTCTGGCGTTTTTAAAACGTATCCCAGGGGCACGGTAAGGGTCGGAGATGTTTAGTCTATTTAATTTCTGACAATATAAAACGATTTCTTCGGTTTTAAAGTGTGAAGTAAACTCCGACGAAGTAAAATCCAAGCCGATCCCGTCCACGTTCATGTTTATGATCCGTGTTTGTTTAGCTTCTTTTACCTGCCAATATGGCGTCTACTAACTGAGAGTCATGTGGGGTCCGGAGCTCGATGGTCGTTTTTATGCAGCCTACGGCTACAACAGCTGGTGCACTATTGAAAACAGATCACGTAGGGCTTTTCTAGCCTACTTGTTGGGATTTTATAATTTAATTTCTTCTATTTATTTCATGTAAATATATTTATATTTTACCTATCATGCCATACTAAATGTCTGATTTAGAGAAAAAGCAGAATAGAATGTGTTTTTAGCTGAGTCAACACCTTCCTCAGTAGACATGAATGCACTGGGGGAGAATGGAGACTCATCCAAGATGGCGGCCGGCCACTGCGGCAACTCCAATAGACAGCGCCACTCCACGGGGCGTCTACGTGCATGGCGTCTGTGTGCAGCACTGGATGATGGTCAGATGTGCGTGCAGCTAAATGCCCTGGTAGCCCCGTGGCAACGCAGGAGTGGTTCCTCTCATTTCTCGGCTTGTAGGAATAATTACGTGTGATCCCACGAGAAGAATAAACCTTCTCGTCTCTCACAGATTGAACAGTAACGTTTCAACTCTCATCTTTCATTTTTCACAAACCAAACTGCTGCCTGTTTGGAAATGAGGCTCAGTCCACAGGATCTGTGCTTCCCGCCCTGTGAGCTCTGCTGATTATTGATAGCTTCTATGGTTCATCAGGGGATTTAAGGCTCAGCATCTCCACCTTCACCCCCCTCGTGTCCGGACCAGCAGTCAGATTAGTGTCTGAGCGCCAAAAACAAGCCTAACAGATTTGCTCCCACAGGCAGAGTGGCACAGCTTCTGCTGAGGCGCTTCAGCCCGTACAAAACCTTCGGTTTCATTTGAATCCTAACAGACACTTTTCACCGTTGCTAAGCTCCCAGTTGGGCGATGCTGTAAAGCACGACCCCTCATTGGTGAGCCCCCTTGGTTTAGTGACTGAACACCAAAACCACCTCTCCTTGCACCCCTCTTCTCACTGGGAGCAGCCTCCTACCATATCTAACACTGTTTGTGTGGACAGGTCATTCTGCATCGAGAGGAAGAACGTTGCAGCTCATGACAGAGAGCACGTCTCCAGCAGTTCTTGAGTCTTCTACCTGAGCAGATGGCCTATTTTTCATTCACGCAGGTATCGGGACATTCTGCCCCACAGTCGAGTCCCGCGGTGGGATGATGTCAACCTTTTAGGTTCATGATCTCGTTATGCCTTTAGGAGAACCTGAGGAAACGTCCTCTGGATCTCATCCCTTGTGTTTGGCTGCAACACTTTTCTGATTATTTCATCTGAGGAAAGAAAATATAGAACCAGCCTTTCAGGGGTGTGTGTGTGTGTGTGTGTGTGTGTGTGTGTGTGAGTGAGAGAGAGAGAGAGAGAGAGAGAGAGAGAGAGAGAGAGAGAGAGAGAGAGAGAGAGAGAGAGAGAATGGGAAACGCTACACCTTGTGTGCTGCCATGAGGCCCTAAAAGGTGCCAGGCGGCTCTGGATGGACGGGTGGAGAGAGAAGAGAGGAGAAGATGATCTCTGCAGGCCTCTCTAACCACAACGGGCTCTAGTCCAACAGGTGTGTGTGTTTTTGTTTCAAAGGTTCAACGAGTTAAGGAGCAACTCTCCACAAGTGTTTCTATCATTTATTTAAACCTGAACTGAGTTCTGGTTCTTGTCGACGGAAGAAAACAGAAAACGTGTGTGTGTGTGTGTGTGTGTGTGTGTGTGTGTGTGTGTGTGTGTGTGTGTGTGTGTAAACGACGTTTGGATGAAGATTCAAAACAAAGAAACAAATGAAACACTAACCTACAGATATAGATTTTTATTAAAAGATCCTTATAGAGAATCAGCAGCAAAGGTTACATAAGGAATCAGAAATGTATGGAAGACAAACTGGTCAAATAATAAAGTTTAAAAGTTAGTTTTAAATGAGGTAAATACAAATTTTTTCTTTTTCGTGTTCTTGGAGGTCCTGATCCAACCGGACCCGGTCCACAGGTGCAGATCTTCCCACCGTTAGAACAAACCTTTACCTGAATCAGCATCGGACCGAAAACAGAAGGCATGTTGGTGTTTAGATGGTCTGACCTCACCAAACACACACACATCTCCAGCTGACCTTCCTCTGACAGTGAGGTAAATATGAGCTGATAAACAAAAACATCAACACTTTACGTTGTAATGCTTGACTGTCGATGTTTTTATGTGTGGTGTGCCTCCACGCCTGACTCATCAGCAACCATAACTTCTACAGCGGACCTCTCGTGTCTGCACAGCCACTCTAGCCAACACAAGCAGAAGCTCACAGAACCCACCACCCTCCCTCTGGGAGAGTCCTCCAGCTGACGGACAGCAATCTGACGTGTGGTGACGTCAGGCTTGTTGTCACTGGTCAGAACCGGACTGGGTCATACTGGTCGTACTGGTCGCGGTTGTGTCCCTGTTGTTGTTTATGTCAGAAGACAACGGTCAAAGGGAAGCTGACATCTGTGACGTCTTCAAAAGAAACAAGAATATGTTTATTAGAAAATGTGAATTTTTCTTTAAATAAAACATTTTTATTATTTCCTCGTGTTGAAAAAAACGTTTATTCAGCCACCAGAACCTCACTGTTCACTAGGCCCGCATCTGCCAACAGAAAAATACACCTGGTGGCTCTGATGGCGGTTCTGATGGTGGTTCTGAAAATATACCTGGTGGTTCTGATGGTGGTTCTGATGGCGGTTCTGATAGTGGTTCCAATGTTGGTTCTGATGGCGGTTCTGATAGTGGTTCTGATGGTGGTTCCAATGTTGGTTCTGATGGCGGTTCTGATAGTGGTTCTGATGGTGGTTCTGATGGCGGTTCTGATAGTGGTTCCAATGTTGGTTCTGATGGCGGTTCTGATAGTGGTTCCGATGTTGGTTCTGATGGCGGTTCTGATAGTGGTTCTGATGGTGGTTCTGATAGTGGTTCTGATGGTGGTTCTGATGGCGGTTCTGATAGTGGTTCTGATAGTGGTTCTGATGTTGGTTCTGATGGTGGTTCTGATGGCGGTTCTGATGGTGGTTCTGATGGCGGTTCTGATGGCGGTTCTGATAGTGGTTCCAATGTTGGTTCTGATGGCGGTTCTGATAGTGGTTCCAATGTTGGTTCTGATGGTGGTTCTGAT
>SSNQ01000141.1:298710-300340 GCA_006942095.1 Nothobranchius kuhntae | reverse complement strand
GAGGGACGATAACTCATGTGAAAGGAAGTTGTCCTGTTGTGTGTGTGTGTGTGTGTGTGTGTTGTAATGACTGTACGTTTACACTGATCTATCTATAGAGCTGAGTTGTCTTTGATTTATTGAGCTGGGGGGCTTTAAAAGTCCCATGCATCCTCACTGTGGCAGGCTGAAATACACAAAACTCTGAGCTGAGGCCAACGATGATGATGACCGATGTCCCCTCTCAGATTCTTGTAGAGGAATACTTCATATTGTAAATGTTTATCTTTCAATAAGAAAACTAAGCTCTCAGAATCAACATGCTAATAATTCAATGGAAAAAACACAAAACCAGTTGTTTTTTCTCAACTATGTTTATTTGCCTGTACTGTAAGTGTGTGTGTGTGTGTGTGTGTGTGTGTGTGTGTGTGTGTGTGTGTGTTCCGATATGGCCTTGTGACCTTCCAGGATGTAAACGATGTTCCAGAGAGATGAAGTCGGGCTGTTGCTCTCTCCCCGTGTGGTGTCAGCGTCAAACTGACAACCTGTTATTGGGTTGGAACGCACGCTTTCTCCATCACACGCCAACGCTGTAAATAAAACGCTCCAAGAGCTTTGGGCCGGGAACACCATGACTTTCGGACAACTCGAGCTTTTCCCAGCGATGTTTAGGAGACGATAAACTTCACAATAAAAAAACGTAGGTTTGAGGCCACCGGGTCCTGGAAAAACCAGCCTTGTGTAAAAGTCTGTCTGAGCCTCATGGTTCAGGGTAAACTGGCCTTTTATCGTCATTCACACAGTTCTATACCAACGTATTTATACATAAATATCATAAGTCAAGTGTGACGCTTCTGAATTTTCCGGAAATTTGTGTACGCAGTGAAATAATGAAAAAAGGCAGAAGTTTTATTTCTATGATCCATCCATTTTCCTTCACTATTCAGGGTTGGGACATGTTATTATAATAAAAATAATTATATTATAATAATGATTATTTTTTTCCAATAAAAATATTATTATTATTGCTGTATTATTATTATATCATTATTATTGTAATAATAATTGTATAACAGTAATAATAATTGTAATTATAATAATATTATTGTTTAAATAATAATAACAACATTATTATTATTATTATTATGCTATAGGATTATTGTTATATCATTATCACAGTAATAATAATATAATAAAATTATTATATTAAAATAATATTTTTATAATATTATTATTATATGATAATTATTGTTAAATTATTATAATTATAGTATTATGATTATTATGCTTATTTTATTATTATAACTATTATTATTATAGTTGTTAAATCATTAATAATATTATTATTATTACTCCTGATGAAAGGAACTAGATGTAAAAGGCAGAAAACAGTCAAAGTAAATGAAGAAGAAGAAAATATCATTTCTATAGCGTCTCTCAAGATAAAAATCACGAGGCGTTTCACAAAAACAAAAATAAGAAATAAGAAAAAAGTAAAAATATAAAAAAGCACTTAGAAAATGTTTAAAAATATATTTAAAATGAGCAAGAATAAGCAATTGTGATTTTAAAGAAAAAATGTTAAGAAAGAGAGAGAGTGAACAGGAAAGAGGGAAACCAGTGGATCCTGAGGAAGGTGGAATAGGTGGGG
>SSNQ01000141.1:288710-293710 GCA_006942095.1 Nothobranchius kuhntae | reverse complement strand
GAAATGATGAGGTCTCCACGTCTCCCTCTCTGTCTCCAGATTGTCTTTGTGAACCATCAACAGTGTTGGATTTCAAAGAGCCCAGGGGCTAATGCTCCTGCTTGTAACTGTCTGAGTCAATTAGTCAACATGATGGACGTTTGGGGTCGCGGCTCCAGTTCTGCTGCAGACCAACGACCACAAACACGTCAAAACCTCTTTTAGGGTTCAGAAGAAAGTTATTGGATGATTCCTAAACCAAACCCAGTTTATTTATAAAGCACTAATAAACAACAACAACGTGTAAATATACAAAAGAAGGATAAGAAGTGATACACATCACAATAAAGTCAAACTATTTCAGTCAAAGGCAGGAAAGAACAGGTGAGATTCAGACACCAGGAGTGTTTAGAGCTGGCCTGGGACCAATGATCTCTTCTATTGTAGTGTTTTCATCTGATGAGGTGAGGCACACACACACACACACACACACACACACACACACACACACACACACACACACACACACACACACACACACACACAGTTCACATTATGGTTAATTCAGAACAACATACCTGCGCTAACACCATATTATTTTCAGGTTTGTGNATGATGAGGTCTCCACGTCTCCCTCTCTGTCTCCAGATTGTCTTTGTGAACCATCAACAGTGTTGGATTTCAAAGAGCCCAGGGGCTAATGCTCCTGCTTGTAACTGTCTGAGTCAATTAGTCAACATGATGGACGTTTGGGGTCGCGGCTCCAGTTCTGCTGCAGACCAACGACCACAAACACGTCAAAACCTCTTTTAGGGTTCAGAAGAAAGTTATTGGATGATTCCTAAACCAAACCCAGTTTATTTATAAAGCACTAATAAACAACAACAACGTGTAAATATACAAAAGAAGGATAAGAAGTGATACACATCACAATAAAGTCAAACTATTTCAGTCAAAGGCAGGAAAGAACAGGTGAGATTCAGACACCAGGAGTGTTTAGAGCTGGCCTGGGACCAATGATCTCTTCTATTGTAGTGTTTTCATCTGATGAGGTGAGGCACACACACACACACACACACACACACACACACACACACACACACACACACACACACACACACACACACACACACACCAGGGTGTCATTAACAACAGGAGGTGAAGGTTTATGGCAAATATCTAATTCAGTAGGAGCAGTGGTTAACCCTCTGGAGGCGGGCGGTAAAACGACCCACCTGGTTACTCCACACACGTGTTTCATGAGCTTTTTTAACTCAGAAGTTCCCCTGAAGGACTCAGTTGTTCGTCCTTTTATCAGAACTTACTTTGAGTCTGAGAGGGTTAATGTCACAATTTTTTGTTTATTTCTTTCAAGTAATTTTACAGACGTTAGAATTTAAACGTGTGTGTGTGTGTGTGTGTGTGTGTGTGTGTGTCTGGGTCTGTGTGTGTGCACTTGTGTGTGTACATGTGTGTGTACGTGTGTGTGTGTGTGTGTATGTGTGTGTGTGTACGTGTGTGTGTGTACTTGTGTGTGTACATGTGTGTGTGTGTGTGTGTGTGGGTGTGTGTGTCTGGGTCTGTGTGTGTGTAAATGTGTGTGTGTGTATGTGTGCGTGTACATGTGGGTGTACATGTGTGTGTATGTGCGTGTGTACATGTGTGTGTTTACTTGTGTGTGTACATGTGTGTGTGTGTGCGTGTGTACTTGTGTGTGTACATGTGTGTGTACATGTGTGTGTATGTGTATGTGTACTTGTGTGTGTACATGTGGGTGTGTCTGGGTCTGTGTGTGTGTGTAAATGTGTGTGTGTATATGTGTATGTGTGTGTGTGTACATATGTATGTGTGTGTATACATGTGTATGTGCGTGTGTACATGTGTGTGTTTACTTGTGTGTGTACATGTGTGTGTGTGTGCGTGTGTACTTGTGTGTGTACATGTGTGTGTATGTGTATGTGTACTTGTGTGTGTACATGTGTGTGTATGTGTACTTGTGTGTGTACATGTGTGTGTGTGTGCGTGTGTACTTGTGTGTGTACATGTGTGTGTATGTGTACTTGTGTGTGTACATGTGGGTGTGTCTGGGTCTGTGTGCGTGTACATGTGTGTGTGTACATGTGTATGTGTGTGTGTGTACATATGTATGTGTGTGTATACATGTGTATGTGTGTGTGTACATGTGTGTGTGTACATGTGGGTGTACATGTGTGTGTGTGTATATGTGTGTGTGTGTGTAAATGTGTGTGTGTGTGTGTGTGTATATGTGCATGTACATGTGTGTGTGTGTACTTGTATGTGTTCGTGCAGTAGTGTGAGAAAAACAAACACACTCTGTGATGAAGCCCCACCATGTGAGGTCCCTGGTTAGTTCCCACGGGGCAGGGAACCCCGGTGCAGGTTGGCTCAGAACCCGTTTATTTCTCATGTTTCCAGTTTATTTTATTTTATGATGTTTTTGTTCTACACTCAATTATCCTGAACACCAACATGCCAAATTAATACTGAATTATTCTATTTATTAGTATTATTTATCGTCACACCTAGATTTATTTAAAGGACCAATTAATTTTCACACACAACTGTGATCTGATTACAGGTTATTGTTATTTCAGGAACGTCATTTAAAAGGAAGTAGCATTGTGGAGGTCACAGAAGGAATAGAGAGAGCACTTTTATCACAGCAGAACTGACCTACGTGAAAAACGTGTCGGTGAATATTTTTGTAGTTGGATTTTCTCACCAGAAAAGTAGTGATTGGTAATTTCATCCATCCTGAACCTGCTTCTCCATGCAGGGTCGTGGGGGGGCTGGGGCTTATCTCCAGGAGTCATCGGGCAAACAGGCAGGGCACCCTGGACAGACTGTCAGTCCATCACAGGGCAACACACACACACACACACACACACACACACACACACACACACACACACACGTTGCTATGAAAAACTGCTCCATGTTAAAGGTCTTCGGCCCAGTGTGACAGACAGGTTCCAGTAGGCCTGTTCAGTAGAAAAGAAGGTTACTTAAAACCAGGTGGGCGCTCCTTTAGCAGGACCACTGCAACGTGGTTTCTTCTTCTATTGGACAAATGTTGCCCCCTTTTGGCCACTCAGGGACATTACAGGTGAAAATAAAGCTTGTGAATCACATAAATGATCACAAATATCCAAATATCGACACTCCAGTAAAACCAAAGACTAAATACAGAAAAGCCCCCTGAGATGCAGCACCTCCTCTGTGTTCGTTATAATGGACGTGTTGTTCAGAACCCATAAGGCCTACTGTACTCCCTGGTCCTGTTTTCCATGAGGACACCCAGGGTGGCGTTGTTGCAATCTTTTTATCCTTAGTTTATTTATATTACCAACTCTCACTTGCCACAAAGTGAATGATTTTCCTTTTGAAATAACAGCACCACTTAAGTAAATAATTCAACACCTGTTGAGTTGATTTGGATCGGCTACAACGTTGGGCGGGAATTACCGGTGCAGCCCTACAATGGCTACACTCCTACTTATCCGACAAGAGTTTTTGTGTCAGTGTAGGTGAAACCTCCTCGACCTGGGCGGGACTCAAATGGGGTGTGCCACAGGGGTATGTACTGGGTCCGCTTCTTTTTGCCATCTACTTAGTACCATTGGGGAATCTTCTTTGGCGGTTCGGCATGCGTTTTCATTTTTATGCTGACGACTGTCAGATCTACCTCCCCCTTCAGCGGGGGGTCGATGGGTCACTATCAAAGCTTGTAGATGCCTTAGAGGATGTGCGCTCCTGGATGGCTACAAACGTTTTACATCTGAATGACGCTATGACTGAAGTAATTGTACTTAGCCCTGGCATGTCTACACGCCCATGCGATGCTGTGAATCTGGGCCCTTTAGCATCTAACATGAAGACCACCATCCAAAATTTGGGAGTGCAACTGGACTCAGCCCTTAAATTCGATGCACAAATCAACCAGGTTGTGCGATCGTGTTTTTTTTAACTTACGCCGACCAGCCAGAATTAAGCCCCTGCTGTCCAGAGTACATCTAGAGACTGTCACACACGCTTTTGTTCTTTCAAGGCTCGACTACTGCAATGCACTGTATGCCGGCCTTAGTCAGGGTGCGGTGGCATGCTTGCAGTTAGTACAAAACTCAGCTGCTAGGTTCATGACAGGCACTAGGCGCAGGGAACATATCACCCCTGTGCTGGCATCCCTTCACTGGCTGCCTGTGCAATACAGGGCAAAATTTAAGGTCTTGGTACTGGCATACAAGGCCTTACAAGCAACTGCTCCAGCATAGCTTAGCAACCTTTTGCATAGACATGCCCCCTCGCGGGCCCTTCAAACATGCACATCGGACCTTGGGGGGTGGACAAGTCAGGGAGTGCGGGTATGGACCCCATTTCCACATTCCTGTGGCAACCTGCCCCCCAATTTTATTTGCACCTTAAACACTTCCACCAACGACATTCCACGCAAACACACACTTATGGCCTTGGGAGTGAGCACATTCAACGGCATTTGGCAGGGGGATTTCTCAGCCTCCTCCCGAGTGCCGGTGCCCACTTCCAATTTTAAACTGCACTTAAGACACTGAGGGCTGTGGAAGCAAATGGGGTGGCATCAGCTGGCATAGGCCGGATGATGCCCGCACTGACCGCTAACCACAGCCATGGAATACACCTCATCAACACACAACACTATAATGGAGCAGGCGGAGGGAGACTAGGGGTCTTAGCACACCTCTGTTGTCGCTTGGCTTCCTGGGGCTGGAGGCTAGGAGGGAGATCTGGCCGTCTGGCTGGGGTCTGGGGTGGTGGGTTGCTGTGCTCAGCGTTGGGCGGGGAGCCTGCTCATCAGCACCCCAGCAGAAAGGGTCGAACTCTGGGAACCGGTGATGGTTGTACCCCATGTGCAGCAGTACCGGGACCAGAGTGAATAGGGTGTGTATGGGGAGCACGAGTGGGTGTCCGGCGTGCATTTTTGTAAGTCTTGGGTTGTATGTGCATGTGTGAGCATGAGGGAGGGA
>SSNQ01000141.1:277619-287854 GCA_006942095.1 Nothobranchius kuhntae | reverse complement strand
CACACACACACACACACACACACACACACACACACACACACACACACACACACACACACACACACACACACACACACAGGCTGTACTAGGTTCGACTTTCCCCCTACGCAGCAAACGCATGGATGAAAGGGAGGTCCAGTGTTCTCGTTCTGGTCCCACAGGGACATTTTCGGATGCATCAGTCGGCTCAACGATAGACGAACCGAACAGGAAGCATAAAGATAATCCACTTCCGCATCTTATTTTCTTGTTTTTACTCCGAACATTGGCGCTAAAATAAAGGCTTGAAAGCTTTTCTCCACTGAAAAGTTATTGTTTTTCTGGTAGTTACTTATTTCTGATTTCTGACCGAATTACATGTAGGGACCCATGACCCGGAAGTAGGTGGGCGTGCTGGGGGCGGGGCTATCAGTGGTCCGGAACCAGGTGAAGGTGAACCCGGCTTGTTTCACTCCGCCCGTCGCTGGAGCTCCTGTCACCCGTCTCCTTGTGCTCCCAAACGGGATAACCTGCTTTGGCCTGAGCCATGTCGGTGTTCGGTGAGGTCCCGCAGGCGCCGCCCGTAGCGGTCTTCAAACTGACTGCTGACTTCCGGGAGGACAGCCACCCTGTGAAGGTGAACCTGGGAGTTGGAGGTAAGAGGCGGTAGCGGAGCGGTAGGTAAGCCGGGCAGGGACGTCAGCTACCCGGCTGTGGTGATGCTAGCTGACGTTAGCTCCGCTCCGCTGTGACCTTCGTTACAAGCTAGCCCTGCTGCTAACGCGCCGGAGCTGGTGTGAGTGAAGCTGCGGTGTCGTGTCTGCGTGGGCTGACGCAGGTGTGGTGCTGCTTCGTCCATCTGCTAGTTTGACCTCCCCGGCTAGTCCCAGGACATGAAACCGCTCTGGAAGCGTTGGCCTCCAGAGCCGCGGTGGTTTTTAGGTTTGTGTTGGAAAGCATCTGTGAGATTTCAGACGCACCACGTGCTTGTTGACCTGTCTGTGTCTGACATGCCACAGAAGCAGGTCACACACTCGTCCTGGCCTAGCTTTCTTCAGCCATGTTTGTTGTAATGCGAGTCCTGAAGTCAGCTGTTTGTGTTCCTACTGTGCGCTCCAAGGCCAGGAGTCGTAAGCGCCTGACCCTCCAGGTCTGTTCCCCCCCCGGTCAGGTAACCGGATGCTCCAGTCCAGCACGAAGTAGCACGAGCTCTTCAGAGGTCACAGGGGTTTGGTACCTCCTGAATCCAGACTGGTGACATAACTTGGAAGAGCGTGAACGTGAGCTTTTACTGTCCTCTGCAGGTGGGGTTTGCTTTCAGCTGCAGGAGGAAGCCCGGGACGCCTCACTGCAGATTTAATCGTAGATGTTGACCATGTGGGCATAAGTTGACGGTGCATTTGCTGGCAACTAAAAGTGTCTTGCTGCTCGTGTCCCCTCCAGCTTACCGTACGGATGATTGCCAGCCCTGGGTGCTGCCTGTGGTGAAGAAGGTGGAGCACCTGATTGTGCAGGATGATGGCCTGAATCACGAATACCTGCCCATCCTCGGCCTGCCGGAGTTCCGCTCTGCTGCGTCTAAGGTCGCTCTGGGAGACGACAGCACTGCCATAAAGGAGAACAGGGTGAGGGGCACACCCAGACACAGCTGTATACAAGTATCAGCGCTTGTTCTGAGACGGCGCCAGTGTTCTGGGTCCTGCTCCCATGTCTCTGCTCTCCACTGCAGGTTGGAGCCGTCCAGGCTCTGGGTGGGACTGGAGCTCTCAGGATTGGAGCAGATTTCCTTCGGCGGTGGTACAACGGTGTCAACAACACCGCCACGCCCGTCTATGTCTCTGCACCCACGTGGGGTCAGTGTCAGGCCTGAGGCTCTGCTGCAGCAGAACAAAAACCAAAAATATCCAAAAGATCTGAGTTTTCCTAGTTTCCAATGATGTTTGATTCCTGTGTGTGTTTCACCTGCACCTGCTGCGTGTTCTTTCCTTACTGCAGAGAACCACAACGGCGTGTTTACCGATGCTGGCTTTAAAGACATCCGCTCGTACCACTACTGGGACGCTGCTAACAGGGGCCTGGACTACGCCGGCCTCCTGCATGACCTGGAGGTATCTGCTCAGGCCCTGCACTCGAACATTCATCATAACGGCTAAGAGCGGGTTGGGTAGGCAGGTTTGTGCCCTAAAAGGCAAAGTGAGTGGCTGAGACGTTACGGATGAAATTCGCCATCACACGCTGGCACTGATAACTCCAGACAGCCTTGAGGGACCCATAAGTAGGATTTTAACCGTGAGATCAACAGTCTCACGCTCTCCAGAAGCCTTGTACTCCTAAGAAGCCACAACATCCTTTTGTTTTACTCTAATATCGGTTAGAGGAGGCTAGACGCTAACGACGAGCTGACCACAACCAGAATATCCTTTATTGTCAAAGTAAGACGTACAACTAAAGGAGATGCAGCCCCAGTATCAGGATGAATAAAAGACAAATGAAGTAACCAAATATAGAAATAGGGAAGCAGCATATGTACACTAGATGCCACAGCCCATCGGCACCACCCCTTATTGAGGAAATGTAGAACTTGTAGAGACAGAAGCTCACACAGACACTATGACGTCCATATGCATTGTAATATAAACGTAAACGACAATGCTGACGGCGAATTAGAAACCAGTAAAATCATCTGATCTTGAACTAGATGTGCTGTAAAACCACCCTGAGTTGTATGCATGCACTGCCCCCTAGTGGCAAGAAACAACACGTTCTACTTTTGGGGAATGGGCAGCACGTAAGGGGCTACGAGAAAACGGCTCAGGGCTCCACGAGCCAGAACAGGCTGGGAACCACCATCGGTTATTCCTTCTGGATCGGTGCTGCATGGGCGGGCCTTCTCAGTCATCCTGGACACGACCATCCTGAGAGATTTAATTGAAAACGGCTAAACTTTTCTGGTTACCTTGAAGAGGCTTTACCTCTCATCCAAGAGGCTCCTTCAGTTGGGTTGTGGTCAGAAACAAACACACGGATTAGGATTGATATTGTTGCATCACGAAGTGACCCTAACCCTAACCCGACTCACAAAAGGTTCATAATTATAAATGAATGCCAAAGACAGCTGAGAAGCGAGGCAGGAACTCGAGTTACACGTGCTGGGACGGAGCAGTGGGCATCCAAACCCGCAGCGGTGGAGGCTTTTTTGTTAGTGTCAGCCGCTAAACGTGACGTTTCCTCATCAGGAGGATTAGAACCAAACACCGCAGCAGCAGCAGCTTTAGCGTTACCGCCCCGCTCAGACGGAGAGGAGGAGCGGGTGCTGCGGGTTCCTCCCGACCGTCGAGGAAGGATGGATCACATTTAGCAGCTTGTTTCATAAAACAACGTCGTTACTTTGCTGCAAAGCTGAGGCAGCGCTAGGAGCGTCCACGTTTTCCGTGCTGTAGGCTCATCCCTCACCTAGCCTTTGAGCCAGGCATTAGCATGGAGCACGAGGCAATGACTGGTGGGTTTATTGGCTGCTAAACATCATGCAGACTAACTTCTCCAAGCTTCAGCTACGACTGTCCTGGTAGATAGAAACGTGGCTACTGACACCAGACTAGTCATCCTCCCCGACAACACGGCGGGCCACCCTGGGCTTGGTTTTCTGGGGGAACCCTGGGACATCTTGTTGTTTTAATGGTGACTGTCTTTCAACAGAACGCTCCAGAACACTCCATCTTTGTCCTCCACGCCTGTGCTCACAACCCCACCGGCACCGACCCCACCCAGGAGGAGTGGAAGGCCATAGCAGAGGTCATGAAGGTAAAACAGGACGCTGCGCTTGCGTGGGAGATGTCTTGTGGACCTGGAAGCTAAAGTCACCACGTCTGTTTTTCAGAGGAGGAAGCTGTTTCCGTTCTTTGACTCGGCCTATCAGGGGTTCGCATCTGGAGACTTGGACAGAGACGCCTGGGCCATCCGCTACTTTGTCTCCGAGGGCTTCGAGCTCTTCGTTGCTCAGTCCTTCTCCAAAAACTTCGGGCTGTACAGTGAGTAGACCCGCGGGCGTGTGGGGCTGGGTGTGCGTCACGGCCCTCATGCTGACACTTCCTGCTGTGGTTGTCAGACGAGAGGGTGGGGAACCTGACGGTGATCGCCAGGGATGGTGACAACCTGAGCCGCACCCTGTCCCAGATGGAGAAGATTGTGAGGACAACCTGGTCCAACCCACCATCTCAGGGAGCGCGGATCGTCAGCAAGACCCTCAACAGCCCTGAGCTGTTTGCAGAATGGTATGCTCCTCGTCTCCATCTCACAACTCCAGCGGTGTTCTACCCGTGGCCGTGCCACGCGGGTGTACAACACACCTTCACGTGTCTCGGTGACGCTCGCTGTTGGGATGTTTTTGTGTTTCTGTGGCTGTAGGAAGGAAAACGTGAAGACCATGGCTGACCGCGTCCTGTTGATGAGGGATCAGCTGAAGACCAAGCTGGTGGGTCTGGGCACCCCAGGAACCTGGGACCACATCACTCAGCAGATTGGGATGTTCAGCTTCACTGGCCTCAACCGTGAGTGTGTGACACAGCGAGCAGCTGGAGCAGCTGGATCAGAGGAGCTCTAGCTGGTTCCCCTGCGACAGCTAGCTGCTAGTCTGGGTCTGCTGACGTGTAAAACAGCATTGTGTCGTCCAGCTCTTGCTTGACCTTGTGTGACCGTCTGAGACTTGAGCTGAAGTGCAGAATGAAGAAACGATGAAGGTAAAACCCTCAGGTGACTCCTTCCTCTCTGCTCTTGTGTCCTGCAGCCAAACAGGTGGAGTACCTGATCAAAGAGAAGCACGTGTACCTGATGGCCAGCGGTCGCATCAACATGTGTGGTCTGACTTCCAAGAACATGGACTACGTGGCCCAGTCCATCCACGAGGCTGTCACCAACGTCCAGTAAAGGCTTCAGCACACACTCCTCCTGCGTGTCGTCTGTTACAGGAAGCGCCGTCATGCCTGCCCCAGCCTACTCCTCTTCCCCTCTGATTGGTTAAACTACTTGAACCAAACAGGTGTGAACCTCCCGGGGGTCTTGTTAGAAGACACACAGCCTGTGGATGAAATCCCCTGATTTAGATGAAACATTTAACCATGAAGGAGCCGTAACCACGGGTAACGTGCACTTCCTGTCTGCACTGAGCTGCTGCTAGTGGCTCGTCCTGGTTTTAGGTCTCTGCTCCATCCCGACCACGCTGCTCTTTTATCTGTGTGTTGTGCATGTGCAGCTTTCCTGTTGGACTTTTAACTGACGCCACTGAAGAAGTGAGACGCACACTCCGCTTTTATGTTAGGGTCTAGAGAAGGACATCAGCGTTCTACTGAAGGTTTCACCTTCATGCCCAGTCACTGTTTATCCACATGTTCAGAGCTCCTGAGCCTCCAGAGAAGAAGTCCCGAGTCCAGCTGATCCCTCACGGCCACCGTCCTACGTTTCAGTGATCTTAGCAGTGGCAGACTAGTATGTTCATGCTCAAAGAAATGGTTCAACTCAAACTCGCCTCTTTATCGTTTGTGGCTTCATTGTGAAAATAAAAGTCCACCCAACTGAGAACAAACAGGATCTGCTTGAACGAGTCTTTCTTACGGGTCTACCCCGGTTTGTTCCTGCATCAATCACCTCTAAAGCTGTTGCCCTCCTGGTGAGGTGTGCATGAACTGGTGTGATCTCAGAGTACAGCAGTGCCACTCTGGATGCACTGGTGACCTTTAACCCCGCCAGCATTCACTGCTTCAGCCACGCTAGGCCACTAGGAGGCTCCTGATGGACAGGAACGTCTTTGGACCCCAGCTGGGACGCATTCTGATTTAAGTTGTGTGTTTTTATAGGAAGGAGCAAAGTCAAACTTAACTGTTCTAAACCTTTATTGTGAAATAAGGACTGAATACGAGTTTATACGACTGTTTCTGTAGGAGAGAACAACATTCAGTTTCCGTATGATTAAAAATGGCCTCCCTCTCCGTTACAAATACAGCCGCGCTTCTGCTGAGCTGCGGCCTTCACTCTGAGCTGGTCCAGAGTCCGGCAGCGCTCGGTTACCATCTGATGTTTGGTCTGACTCGGCAGCTTGCTTTAAACAGCACCACTCACCTGTGAGGCGTCCGCGGCCATGCTGCCAAAGCCACCTCCACATTGTCTCTTACTGGTTATGTCTTTCTAACGGAGACGGCAGAAAAATGTGCAACAAGTTTAAAATGATCAGAGGACTGCTCCTCAACCCAAAAGCTGGCATGTGTACAAGCCGACTAGGAAGAGACACGATTCGTGGGCCCCGTAGGACCAAGAGGAGATCATGGTAAAACAGGTGAGTCAGAAGTATTCATCATAGACCACATGATGTGCAAAACTGGTGCAATGTCAGCAAGATCTGGTGTAAAAACTGCACAAGTTTTGTTCCTGAGGGATTCATGGCTGAATCTCTGAAGTCCCGCCTCTTCCAGCTAAACCGATCTGATACGTGCTCCAAAGGGACCGTTTGCTGACCACGATGCTGTGGAACGCTTGGAAAAGTCGGTGGGTGTGGGATAACGGCGTTACGTTGGTTTGAGGCCATCCATCATCTCCTCTTATGCTCCTTCGGGGAAACCAGGTTCTTCAGGAGTTTGGGTTTGGCTGCTTCTCCACTTCAGTCCAGTTCCTGATCATTTACAGAGGAACCATTGGCAGTTTATTGTGCGTAGTCGCAGAACTTTCATACATGCAATCACTCTAAAACCCAACAGCCAACTTAGCAGAGAAACCGTCTGAAAGGAGATGTTCAGGCTCTTCATTACCAAACACGAAGAACATCAATAGTAACTTCTGTCCTCCACTCTACACCTTCCCTTTTAATCCTCATTATTTGAAGCTCATGCACACTGCTGTTGTCAGAGGTGCAAAAGCAGCCCGCAGCCTTAATCCCAACCACCGGCCTCAGAGTGGAAACACGTGCAGCTTCTATCAGGCTGTTTCAGGGCAGGGACGTGCTGGTGATGATATCCATCCAGTCTCGTCTCAGAGATAGGGACCGACCTGCCTATCCCAGAGTAAACTCTTACCACGGGTGACATCATTTAGACTTTTAATGCAACTGGGAGGAGTTCTCTCTTCCAGGACTGTCTGCCTCTGCAAGGGGAATGTTTGTGTCTGAGTGTTACTTCTGGGATGAACGACTGAAATTCCCAACAGGACTCTGTTATTGTCCTAACACATCTGGAGATACAGCTAGTGAGACGCATCACTGATGACCTGTGTGTGTGAGCCAAGCTGCTGCAGAAGGGTTCAGCTGGTTTTTCCTGATCACATGACCGCTGCTGTAGGGAGCCCGAGTCCCTTCCGCATCACGGGTCCCTGGAAGAATGAAAAGATGAACGCAAGTCAACAGGGCTAAAACCTCTATTTTCTAATCCCGCGTGTGATGTTCCATGGATATGAGGCCCATGAGTTTTAAAAACACATTTTTGACACCAAGAACGCACTTATGTTCAAACGGGGGAACGCTATCTTAGGTGTTGTGTGAAAATAAGTCCAGGACTAGAAACGCGCATCGAACCAGACACGGAGGAAACTGAGGGAAAATGGCCGTAAGTTCAGCAAACTTCCCACAGGAGGACAGAACCACCATGAATCTGGTCATGTGGTGAGTAGCAGCTATGCTAGGGGGAGGAGCTTATGTGGTGATGTCACATATGCAACGTGCTAATTTCTGGTTTGTAGTCATGCTAATTACGAACTTTTACAAGCTGATAAATCTTAAAGTACGTGACTGGTGTGGTCGAAACACCATCATTACTTGTCATTTAAACTGCAGTACAACGTGTGTGATGCAGGGCGTAAGGCACAGCGGGCTAGAAAATCGCGTTTATCGTTCTTCTGGGACCCGTGATGCGGAAGCGACTTAGGCTCCCTGTGGATTCTGACATGTGACATCAGTCTCTTCTTCTCATGAAGACATCTCAGTGTGTTTGGACATTTATTGTCAATCTGCATATTTGAAGGGTGGAAACTTATATAAATCCATATAAAATCTGGACAACCTGAATTTCAGGTTGGTTGACTGCTAAAACAAAGAGAGGTGTCTGGACTGAAGCTCCTGGACGGTTGTGAGAACTAATCTCCACACAACCTGGACAATGTCCCGGCGCCTCCTTTTTAAACTTTTTGAGATCTTTACTAAAACTTGAAATCAGCAAACTGCTTAAATACAGCTGCACGCAGTTCCTGCTTTACACATCCCATATGTCCTAGAGATGTGCTCAGGGGCCTCATTTCTAAAGATTGCTTACACACAACACAAGTTCTTCAGAATCAGAGTTCTTCATGTTGCATAAGTCCTTTTATACACAAACACGTTGATCCATGAAGTAAAACTTAACAGGAAACTCTGACCCTGGTGGGAGCACATTTTGGAGATTGAACAACGGGCAGCATCGAGACAGTGACGGGTGAATTTAAGACACGGTTTCAGACTTGAAGACTTCTGCAACCCCCTTCCCGTTTCTGAACTGAAAATAAAAAATATTAACTGAAAAAACTATATACATGTAAATAAATGTAAATATGTCACTATGTTGCCGTATATGATTATGTATTGGGCCGTGAACTGTGACACGTGCACCCACCAGGGCGGTAATCAACCTTAAATCAACTCTTACAGCTTAGTCGCGACGGGGAGACCGCACTCGGAGTTTCCTGCGCTGCAACCAGCGGGAATTAACCGACAGGCTGATGTTTGCTTGCTTTGATGAACAACATTTGGCATTCCTGCCTAAAATCCCTGTTTTTTCCTCTGATCTAGATTATCTCAGCAAACCCTGAGCAGCCATTTTGGGTGCTATCACTGCCATCTTCCTCTTTGCCACATTTTTATGTTCTTTTTTTGTCCTCCTTGATCCTGGAGCTACCCGTGAAATGTCACAGATTAGCGTTTTAATGCAGGGTACTTCTTAAGGTACTTTGCGTTGTCCGTTTCTGTCAGCAGGTGAGTGTGTAGAACATGGGATTGATTAAAAAAATGATCTAGAATTTAATTTAAAAATATTAAAACCCACATTTATTATTTAATTTAGCCATCCAAAATAAAGCTGCAGAGCCGCTGTGGGCTAGCGGTGGCGCTAATGCTCCACCTTGTTGCTGCCAACTGCCAACATCCATCATAGAAGAAAAAAAGGGGATGTACTCTGTGACATCACATGCCTCGTCCAATCACATTCACCAAGTTTAAACAAGCCTCGCAGCTTGCCATGGCGCAGGCGGGCCCACAAGCATGTGTCACCGTGGTGAATGGGCGGGGCTTCCGGTTAGCTCCTCTCCTGGAACGGAATTTGGAGGAATGGAGCCGAGATTGTCAAAGTGAGCCTAGCTTTCAGATTAGATTAGATAACTTAAAGTCGTCACATTTTCCTGTCAAGTTTTATTTATAAATCACAAAGTTTGTGTAGAAAGTAACACGTGCGATCTCTAGACTTGTTTAGTGCATAAATGAGACGCCTGGTGATCAGGTGGGTGTTTCTGTACAAAACAGCGACGTCTTTGGTGTCTTTTCTCGGTCTTCTGTCCTGACAGTCCATCCAGCCCCATGAAGGATGGACAGCGTGTATAAAGACATGCACGTCTTCCCTTTACATTCATGGTCATTCTTTTATAGGAGAGTATCAACGTGGACCTTCTGGAGCATCGAAGAAGACAAGCTCAAAGCCCTGCCTGCAGCCTCCACCAACAGGAATGGGTCGGCTTTACGGTGTCCAGCAGCTCCAGCTGAAACTCTCATAGCCGTCCATCTGCAGCCGTTCATCAGCTGGTGGGCTCTGCTTCAGATTCACCCTGCTAGGTTTTCACCAGCGGCTGCTCTGAAGTGTCCTCTGGTGTCTTCTCTCCTTCATGAGACTTTTTCCTTTTTTTGTGGCCTGCAAAAACAAGACAAACAATCAAATAAAATGCTATTATTACATAATTGGATTTGTAATAATTAAAAAACATGTTTTTTCTCCAAGACTAAGATAAAGAACAACAACCTAACAGCTGGTGGTGGTCAGAAGGACGGGTGGTGCCTGTGCACGGCAGCCTCACCCAGCGTGCCCCAGGGCAGCTGTGGCTACATTGTAGCTCATCACCATCAGTGTGTGAAAGGGTGAACAACTGTTTTGTGGTAAAGTGCTTTGGGGGGCTGTAAAACTGTACAATTATATAAATAAAGGCCATCTGCTCAGAAATTAATCTGCTTTCTGCTTCATTCATGTGATCACAGCTACCAGTGA
>SSNQ01000141.1:256947-277568 GCA_006942095.1 Nothobranchius kuhntae | reverse complement strand
GTGCACGGCAGCCTCACCCAGCGTGCCCCAGGGCAGCTGTGGCTACATTGTAGCTCATCACCATCAGTGTGTGAAAGGGTGAACAACTGTTTTGTGGTAAAGTGCTTTGGGGGGCTGTAAAACTGTACAATTATATAAATAAAGGCCATCTGCTCAGAAATCTAATCTGCTTTCTGCTTCATTCATGTGATCACAGCTACCAGTGAAGTTTCATCGTCTCTCGTCTCGTCTCGTCTTCCTCCGCTTATCCGGGTCCGGGTCGCAGGGGCAGCATCCCAACTAGGGAGCTCCAGGCCGTCCTCTCCCCGGCCTTGTCCACCAGCTCCTCCGGCAGGACCCCAAGGCGTTCCCGGACCAGATTGGAGATGTAACCTCTCCAACGTGTCCTGGGTCGACCCGGGGGCCTTCTGCCGGCAGGACATGCCCGAAACACCTCCCCGGGGAGGCGTCCAGGCGGCATCCTGACCAGATGCCCAAACCACCTCAACTGGCTCCTTTCGATCCGGAGGAGCAGCGGTTCTACTCCGAGTCCCTCCCGAATGTCCGAGCTCCTCACCCTATCTCTAAGGCTGAGCCCGGCCACCCTACGGAGGAAACTCATTTCGGCCGCTTGTATCCGCGATCTCGTTCTTTCGGTCATTACCCAAAGCTCATGACCATAGGTGAGGATTGGGACGTAGATCGACCGGTAAATCGAGAGCCTGGCTCTCTGGCTCAGTTTCATTTCATTCATTTTTAATATTATTCTACATCCTCCACACAATATGTTGAGCTTCATGTGGCCACGCTTTCAAAGTTTGAGTCATTCTATAATTCTTAAAGCAGATGTTAAGTCATGGTCACCATGACAACCAAATGCTGATTTAGGTTATACGCTCCCATGTGCTGACAGATGTTTGAGCGATAGGAAGTGTGTGTGTGTGTGTGTGTGTGTGTGTGACTGACTGAGTTTGAGCAGCAGCTTCTTTCCCAATGTTTCCTCTGAGCCGCTCAGTGACAGGCTGCTGATGAAGGGGGACATATCCGTTTCCATGGGAACAGAGGACATGTCTGACAAAGACAGAAAGAGGTGTCTGTATTAAAGGACGTTTGACTCTTTTGGTTTTATGTCTATAGCACTCACCACAGAAAGAATCACAAAGATCAAAACAAATCATAAAGTGATCTTAAAACAGAAATAAATTTAAATCAGAAAAACAAAGTCATAAAATTATAAGTCATAAAACAAATGATGGATGATTACAAATCTGAGTTAAAAATAAGAAAGTAAAAGATTTACGTAAAAGCAGCTTTAAATAAAAGTCTTTAGCTGCTTCTGCAGACCCTGATGACCTGCTGCACAGGTGATGCAACCACTGAACCAAGTGTGTTGGAGCAGAGAAACCACCAAAATGTGCTGGATACCAGTCCTCCAGGACTGGAATTGAATAGCCCTGTTCTAGAAGGTTCTGGTGGGTGGACCTGAGGGCTCGGGCTGGAGCATAAGTAATATAGGGAGGAGCTTGACCATGTAGAGCCCTGAAAGTTCTAGTCAGGACTCTAAATGAACTCTAGAGTTAACAGGTAACCAGTGCTGAGACGTCAGAACAGGAGTGATGTGTGCTCTTCTGTTTGCTCCTGTTAGGAGCCTCGCTGCAGAGTTCTGGACCAGCTGAAGGCGGTCAAGGGCTTTTTAGTTAAAACATGTGAAGAGTGTGTTACAGTAATCTAGACGGGAGGAGATAAAGGCATGGGGAACCATCTCAGGTTCATGTTTTGACACCAACCTTCACAGTTTAGAGATATTTCTTAAGTGATAAAAACAGTTTTGGACCAATGTTTGGGTGGCCTTCAAGAGACATTGATTGGTCAGAAACACCACCCATCAGAGCAGTAAGCGTAAAGGTGGGGGTCTGTTTGGTGTTTATTAATGAGAGACGGTGCAACCTGGCGTATGTGACCATTAAACAACAACTGTGTACAAAAGGCACTGAGTTGCTGTGTACTCTTTCACATCCTGAGAGAGTTTTCACATGTAATAGGGTCTAATGTGTACCTCCCCCCCTCGACAGACTCTCTCACTCTCTCACCCTCCCCACCTTTATCCAGTATGTGAAGTGTCACAACACAGACTATGAGTGCGTTTACATGCAGCCAGTAACCCTTTTAAAACCCGAATATTCACAATAACCCGGTTCCGCAGGTCCTTGTAAACACCATCCAAAAACCCGGATATGCTCATAACCGGGTTTTTAAAAACCCGGTTACAACACCTGGGGTAACCCTTTTCTAACCCGAATGTTTGGTCGTGTAAACGCATATCGGGATATCCCCATCAAAGCGTGTGTTCTGCGCATGCTCTGTTCGCAAGGAATCTCGGTCTTTTGAGTAACGAGACGTCTTGTATGCACCAGAACACCGGAAGGAAACAACAAGTTGGGAGCAAAATGGCGAGTCGCGGCACAGCACCACACTTTTGGAGTGACGAGGAAACTAAAGCGCAAACCGGTCGCTATCTCTTCCGAACTGGGAAACAAGTTGTTGTTTTCACGGATACCGGAACAAGAAGAACCGGAAATGACTCATATTGCGTCTGGACGTAGTCCACACGTGCTGACGCAACCCCAACGTCCGCATTTACATCGGGTTATGCAAGTTAGAGGTAACTCTTTCTATTTATGCTTGTAAACGGGTTATTCTGATCAACTCAGAAACCCGAATGCCGACCTTAACCCGATCATAACCCGGATATTGGCTGCATGTAAACGTAGTCAATAAGACAATTGACCTGCTGTATGCTAATGTAAAAAACACATACACTTCCACAGCCAGGGTGATTAGGGAGCCTCCTCAGAAGTAAACAGTGAAAGTGTGGACTGAGGAAGCAACAGAAAGGCTGATTCCAAACCACAGACTGGGAGACACTCTGCAGCGCTCATGGTGATGACCTTAACAGCCTGACCCACTGTGTCACTGACTATGTTAACTTCTGTGTAGAGAACACAGTCCCAACTCGAAGAGTGAGGTGTTTTTGAAACAAAAGACCTGATTGACCCCTCAGCTGAAATCCCTGATGAACGATAAGAAGAAAGCTTTTATGGCTGGAGACAAGAGAAGCAGAGATGGGTCCAGAAGGAGCTCAAATATAAGATCAGATGGGCTAAAGACGGCTACAGGAAGAAGCAGCTGGGGCAGAACAATGCTGGAGGAGCATGGAGAGGCCTTAAGAACATCACAGGTCACAGTGGGAGGACTCCCCCCTCTTAAAAAAACCCTCCAGCCCACTGCATTCCACAGTGGAGACCATGGACAGCTCCTTCAGAGGCAGACTGAGACGTCCCAGATGTAAAACAGAGCGCTACCGTAGATCATTCATCCCCTCTGCAGCCTCAGTTTAACTGGTACACAATACCACCAATGCAATACTCAGTATGTGTTTAATACTCGTGCAATACCAGATTTACATAGTCTGTCTGTCTGTAACAAGTTCATTTCCCGTTCTGTTATGGAAATTTTATCTTTCATTACTTTAGTCCTATCAACAGATCTATTAACTGAATGTCCTGAAAGCATTCACACACACACACACACACACACACACACACACACACACACACACACACACACACACACACACACACACACACACACACACACACACACACACACACACGACCCACTCCCATTCCTCTCTTATATCTTTGCTTGAATAAACTCTGTGACCAGATGTCCAGGGCATTTGCCACTAGATCATGATTTGGTTGTATGTCTGCCTCATTGCTTCTTGCCCCTTTTCTCTTCGACTCCAGGAAATGGGTTTACTGATAAACATATTAATAAAATCCACGACACATTCTTAAAACGTTTACGAGGAAAGTCACTTGCACAGTTTTCAGACCCTGTTTTGTGCATAAGCAGCTTCATAATCGAGGGCCCAGCTGTACGAGACCCGAGCTTGGCTGAAGCAGTGTAGAAGATCCCTGTTAGCTGCAAACAGCGTTTAGTGAACAGAGAAACCCACCGGCGTGTGTCTCCATCTCAGAACGGTCCTCTCTGATGTAGGGGATCTCGTCCATCCTGAGGAACACGGAATCACTGGGACTCTTCTGACCATCAGACTTACTCCCTGTCGCGCGCGCGCGCACACACACACACACACACACACACACACACACACACACACACACACACACACACACACACACACACACATGTGTCATATTCTTGTTGTCTTAGCGACAGACATGGCTAATGTTAGCATTAGCTAACTCATATATATGATAACACCAATGGGACCAGGAGGTGGGAGCACATTACACCGGTGTTGCAGTCGTTGCATTGGCTCCCCATATGCTTCAGGGTTGAGTTGGAGGTTCTGTTACAGTAATAGTTTTTCTACATGGGCTCGTACCTTCTTGTCTCAGAACTGCTTTGACCGTATGAACCTTCGTGGCCTCTGCTCTCCTCTGGCAGTCATCTCCTTGTCATCCCACAGGCCAGGACCCACACCCACGCGTGTGTGTTTATGTGTGTGTGTTTCTGGCCCTTGTCTCTGGAACAGGCTGCCACAGGACCTCAGGGCCACAGAGAACGTTCATGTTTTTGAGAGCAGGCTGAAGACCCACTTTCTTAGCTTAACTTTTAATTAATTGTCATTATTATGGTCTGCTTAACTTTTACTACATTTGATGGGTTTCAATATATATTTATATTAGATTATTTTACTATTTATTCAGTATTATTTACCATTATTTATCTTTATTAATTACTTACGTTTATCGTATTATTATTATTTGTAAATTTATTCTTATATTTACTTTTCATGAGGGAGATGTGGTGTCATTTTAATCTGTAAGGCACTTTGAGCTGCATCAACTGTATGAAAAGTGCTTATAAATAAAGTTTGATTTGATTTGACTCATCACACTGTTAATATTTTTGTTATAAATAAGGGTTGTTTCAGTTGTCAGTTATGTGACAAAGTGTTTTATATTTGATTCTTGTCATGTTTAGTAAGTAAGGTCAATATCAGTTTAAGTTAATATAATTTTGTAGTACAGACTTTTATTTTGAAAGCATTCCTTTACTGGAAAGATTGTTAAAACTCACAGTTTTGCACACGTCTTTTGTTTAAATACAAGACATGTTTCTTACTCGTTCTTGTATCTCCATCTGCTAAATGAGGGGTTAGCGGACCATTTAGGATTAAATCTGCTGAGGGGCTGCTCTGACGACGTGCCGAAGGTGCTCTCCCTCCTACAGCTGACTGGGAGGTCAGGTGGTCAACAGCACCAGATGCAGTTCAAGTCAGGCTTGCCGATTAAAGACCCCTTTATTAAAAACATTAAATGTTAATTTAGCGCAGTACAAAAGTATTTAAAATAAATAAATAAGTGATGCTTAGCCTGGCGGCCTGCCAGGCTTCTAAAGGAAACCCTGGATAAATATTGTGTCACGTGACATGAGCTCCATGGGGCCTGGCTGTGAGCAAGTTTGGATTAACAAAACTCACGTTCCTAATTCCCAAAAGTACTTACGGACAATCCGGTTCTTTTCATTCAGCAGGGAGGTGCTGTGTGGGACGCTGGACTGCTGTCCTCTTGTTCGGGCCGAGCTGGGCCGGCTGGTTTCTCTGGGTGGGGGCATGAGCGTGGCTGTGGTTGGCCCGGGGGCCGTGAGTGTGGTGGCACGCTCTGTGGCTGGGTGCTCCGGTGTTGGGGTGTCAGCCTCAGTCAGGCAGATTTCAGCATCAGGTGTCTGAGGGGAGCTGTCCATCCTGGTCGCTGTCAATGCGTTCTGGTAATGGCTGCGGGTGATCTGACACACAGGAGCAGAGTACGCTCAGCAGCTCAGGTTTACGTGCCTCACTTTTGTTTCCAATGCATCAAAACAAAACAAACAAACAAACAAAACAAAACAAATAACAACATTCTCACCTTGCTGCAGCATTTTCAATTATTCTTTTATTGATTTAAGAACTTCAGGTTTCATCTTTGGGTAACACTTTACAATAAGGGTCCTTTATTTCCATTACTTAGTGCTTTATTAAGCATTAATAACTGATAAATATGGATGTTACCAGTAAGTATTACTAAGCAGACCCCCACCCCCTGGCCCTTTGTCCTAACCTTAATGACACTTAATAGTTAAGGCGGCTTTATTTGTAGAGCACATTTCAAACACCGAGGCAATTCAAAGTATTTATAATTAACAATATTGAGAACATTAATAAAGGAACCATTTGTTTATTAATGCTTAATAATGCACAAAATAACATTAATAAAGGGACCCTTTCTGTAAAGTGTTACCAAATTTTTCATTACACCTAAATCATAATTATGTGCAGGTGAGTGGGCGGGACTTTCAGCCGGTTGTGTCCAATTAGAACTGTGATGACGCTCAAAGGTGTAATTAATCACAAAGTTTCCTTAATAAGTGTAAGCATTTGTCCTTAATAGCACTTTTTAAAACGTCTCTCACTAGTTCTGAAAGCAGAACATTTCGGTTTTGCTCAAGTAAAAAGCTTGAACTGATACTTTAACTTCTAGAGTCTTTCCACACCTGAGTATCTACATCCTTCTACCTGAGTAATGAATGTGAATACTTCAGACACCTCTGATGAGAATGGATGAAGTTCTAAAACCCTCTGAAGGTAGAGCTAAGTTACAGGTTACCTTGATGACCTGCAGGTGAGTGAGTTGCCTGACAGAGTAATCAGGCAGGTAGACATTCGCCCCTCCATTCAGCTGGCTCATGCTTCCTCCGTACAGCATCGACTCAGAGCGGTCCAGTCCACTGCTGCGGGATGGGGACCTGTGGACTGCAGAGGAAATATTTTGTAGACAGGCACACACCTGGACAGAGAAACCCGCTGAGCTCCAGGAAACCCTGCATGACTTCAGGAGGGATGTTTTAACCCTGACCATTCAGCTCTTTGGGGCTGTCGATGACATTTCTCTGTATTGTATGTTCTGCCATTGTCTTATAGACCACACATTCATTTCTACCACAGCTGAATGTTCAGGTCAGAGGGAAAATGAGCCACTCGTGACCTACGTAGAATGCCAACACAAACATTTGGGCATCAACCAGCAAAGGTGATGAAAACAAATCTAGACCTCACTAAGGTCTGAAAACACCAACAGCACTGGCTCTTGGCTCAGTTGAGAAGCAGCTTCAGGAAGAAAGGAAGTTCAGGAAAAATCCACAAATGTGCCCCGACACCCATCTATCCATTAATGTCTGCTTTTCTTGGGTCGGCTCTTGGGGGCAGCAGCCTCAGCAGGGAGAACCAGACTTCCCTCTCCCCAGCCACTTGGGCCAGCTCTTGCAGGGAAGGTGTTCCCTTCCCATGGTTCTTTTCCCCGTTGGACATGCCCGGAAAACTTCACCAAGGAGGCGTTTTTTTTTCCTTCTTATCCGGCTCTCAGAGAGTACAGACGCTTTTCTTCAGCTCCCTTATCTGCTTTCCCAAGGCTCTCTGTCCTGTCAGCCTACAGAGCACTTCTCTGCATTTCTCCTGAAACCACTACTTCTTTTTTGGAAAATGGACTTAATTAACTGGTCATTCAACGTGATTGATAAGATTTTTTATACGATGAGAACGGAGAAGGGGGCTCCCACCTGTCCCGAGGGGACATTCGCAGCGGGACATGCACTCGATTCTTGGGAGGTCTGGCGAATCATGTGCCTCTCTCAGTTGTCCATCGAGGACGTGGAAGATTTGTGGATGTTCGGCCTGATGATCACTGGATTTCTTCTGATTGGAGTGGGAGGATATCTGGTTTTCTGGAAATTTGGGAAGACGGGAGCGATTGGAGTGTGACCCGCACCCACGGAATGTGCCGCCCGTGCGGTGACCTCACAGACTGGGACGTTACTCGAGGTGAACGGTAAGCTGGACAATGTCCTTGCGGCGTTGCCTGTGTTAGTGCGCAAGATGGATGTCATCTCGGAGAGGGTTGCCGGACGGTGTGGGGATGTTTAGAAGGCATAAATTGGCTTCACTGGTGGACATGAATGACCACTTATAGACTCCAAGGCAGAGAGGAAAATTATCTCTGTCTGCCCTAAACAAAGTCTTGTTTATCCTTATCTGACGCCAAGGCTGCCTCCAAGGCTGCCATCAACTCACCCCCACGAAAGGAGGAATGCCGACAGATGCTGTGTCCCGACCTCCCCCCCCCGCCTTCAGATTGTGACTTCGATTTGAGGTCATCGACCTGCAGGAACTCAATGCGCTCTCTGTCCCTCATCTCTCCCTCCCACCTGTTTGACTGCAGCTGGCTGAGCGCCGTACTGGCAGCTCCCGTTGGAGGATTCAGGATCCCGCCCCACCCCGCCTCCCTATCAGAGTCTAATGTTTTGTAACTGTGATGTTCGTGCTTCTATGTTGAGGAGTGTTTTTGTATAGTAGAGCTACTCCCTGCTGGGACTAACTCTGCTACGCCTTTTTTACCTTACCCCAATTATGCTCATGTAACACCCTTTTCATGTAATGAAATGAGCGCCGTTCTGGCTGCTCTCGTGACTGCCTGTACCTGTTTTTGTCTACATGTGTGTGTGTTTAACCTTGGTCAGGTTGTGTTTGCGGAGTCAAGTTCCTATGCTCTGGGTCGCTGGAGCGCTGGCAATAAAGCTTATTCTGATTCAGTAGGCCATCATACATTTGGTGATCTTCTTAGTCCCTACACCTCCAGCAGGTCCCTGAGGTCCAGTGATCAAAGCCTACTGGTTGTGCAGCACCATACTAAAGGTCACAGGTGACAGATCATCTGCTGCTGTGGCCCCCAGACTCTGGACCTCTCTCCCCCTGAGCCTGAGATCAGTGGACTCAGTGGACTCCTTTAAACACCCGTTCAGGTTTGGTGTGACTTGTTGAGTCCTCCTGACTACTTTCTCTTTATGCTGATGACCTTTTCTTATTCAGTCTTTTCTTCCTTCACATTTTTAGTCAAACATTTTCCTTTTTTGCCTTTTGTAAATTATGGTATTTTCAAACTGCACCCATCCATTATCATCCACTTATCCGGGCTCAGGTCGTGGGGGCAGCAGCCTGAGCAGAGAGGCCCAGACCTCCCTCTCCCCAGCCCTGTTAAATGCAGGAAGGCTCAGAAAAAAGTTAGAGAGACATTTGACCTTCTACAAAGACAGGAGAGGTGAGGTCTGGTTTCAGTGAAACTCTGAAAACAACGTGAGTGTGTACTTGTACCTGTTGGCGTGATGGCAGGTACTCCAAAGTAAGAAAAGGCTCCATTCTCAAACCTCAGAGCCTCCTTTCCAAACTCTACCTCCACCCGACCCTGAAAGACAACACAAACATCCGTAGAGGTGATTGTTTCTGAACGGCAGCACTGACGTTTGTCCCCAGGTGATGTTGCTGCTGATACCTGCAGAACCAAGATGAAGTGGTCTACGGGTTTGTTACGCTGGAACAGGAAGTGTTGTTGTGCTCGTTTGTTCTTCTCATCAAACTTGAGCTCCTGAACAACACTAGGGTGTTTGATCAACCTCAGCAGTATCTTCTCTGAGATGTGAGAAGGTTTGAAGGGTTCCACCTCTGATGAAAGGAACAGGACAAAAGAAGAGTGAAAAGTTCGAAACTGTTCAGATCCTGATACACACGACTACTTTTCTGTTCCCAGTCACAACTTTTCTCATTTGAAATAAAACAAACTTCTTTCCTTCTTGTGAGTTTTTCCATGAGTTAGATTTAACTTGTGTTGTAGCTGATAGTCTACTGTCCAAGCTGCTGCTAGGGTTAGGGTTAGACAGGCCCTTCCTCTGGAAGGTGTGGTTCCCTTGAGGAGGTGTGCAGCAGGAAGCCGTCTGGTACCTGTAGACAGAAAGCGATGCGTAGCCAGGAGGAGCTGAGGGGAAATCTTCACTTTCATCTCATTCTCAGACAGTTTGAAGATGGAGAAGTCCTGCTGCTTCCGCTCGTGATGCGAGACGCGTCTCTTTGTGCGATTGTCAGCTGAGACACACATCAACACAACATGAGTGTAAAATCAGCGGCTCTGCGTAGTCCTGCTGTGAATCCACGAATGAGATCATGCTTATGGTTGCATACGTACTGTACAGGTCCGTCTCATCCAGGATCTCAGATTTGATGATTTCCTCAATGACGTCTTCCAGTGTAACGATCCCCATCACCTCGTAGAAAGGGTCGCCCTCGCCCTCGTTGTTCACGCGCTGCACGATGGCCAGGTGGGATTTACCTGGGGTCATCACAGAGTGAGCTCAGGATTTCCACCGTACGTACACGTAATCTTCACAAGCGTGCTGTGTCTGTAACCTGTGTCCTCCTGCCCTGCAGCAGGATGATGCGCTGTCACACCACACACCGAGGTTTCCTCTGGTCTGACCTGGCTCGTGTCGTGTGTGACTGACTGACTGAGGCGGAGTTTCAGCAACAGCGGAGCTGAGTGGGTGGGTCTAAAGAGGAAACCAGGTGGTGCTTTTGGAGCTCCAACCCGAGACCCAACGATGAAGGAAAGTTCTCATGATGCTCTCACACAAACGTTTAAACATCTGATGATCGACACGTTCTCACACATGATCCTGCGATCCAAAGGTCAGCTGTAGGACCTTCACTGAGTTCTGCCAGTGAGACGTTTCACCAACAGAGACATTCATGCCAGCTTTAAACAGAGCTCCTGCTCTGTGTGTGTGTGTGTGTGTGTGTGTGTGTGTGTGTGTGTGTGTGTGTGTGTGTGTGTGTGTTGATCTGGCTCAGAACCAGCTTCCTCTCGCTCGCCCCTCCCTCTCTGCTGCTCTGGCAGCGTTGTGTTTAGCTAAATAGGTCAGAGAGAGAAAGGCTCTTTGTTCCGGCGGTTCAAACCCCGCAGCAGGTGCCTTCTCCTCTCCTCTGCATCAGAACCTTTAACTCTGGAGCTCGCTGAACGTCTCATGTTAGTGAGACCTTATGAGACCAAGCAGACTAAATGTGTTTACTTCTGCTTCCTCATGTGCTGCCGTGACACGTGAACCCCCACTGTGGGACTAATAAAGTCTGTTCTATTCATGCTGGGTAGCACACGTAGGAGAACCGCTGTGGACAGCCTAAGCGTGTAATCTAATAGCTCTCCAGGCTTTCAGCAGGTCTACAGAAAGAGCCAAAGGTCAAAGGNTAAACATCTGATGATCGACACGTTCTCACACATGATCCTGTGGATCCAAAGGTCAGCTGTAGGACCTTCACTGAGTTCTGCCAGTGAGACGTTTCACCAACAGAGACATTCATGCCAGCTTTAAACAGAGCTACTGCTCTGTGTGTGTGTGTGTGTGTGTGTGTGTGTGTGTGTGTGTTGATCTGGCTCAGAACCAGCTTCCTCTCGCTCGCCCCTCCCTCTCTGCTGCTCTGGCAGCGTTGTGTTTAGCTAAATAGGTCAGAGAGAGAAAGGCTCTTTGTTCCGGCGGTTCAAACCCCGCAGCAGGTGCCTTCTCCTCTCCTCTGCATCAGAACCTTTAACTCTGGATGTCCCTGAGCTCGCTGAACGTCTCATGTTAGTGAGACCTTATGAGACCAAGCAGACTAAATGTGTTTACTTCTGCTTCCTCATGTGCTGCCGTGACACGTGAACCCCCCCTGTGGGACTAATAAAGTCTGTTCTATTCATGCTGGGTAGCACACGTAGGAGAACCGCTGTGGACAGCCTAAGCGTGTAATCTAATAGCTCTCCAGGCTTTCAGCAGGTCTACAGAAAGAGCCAAAGGTCAAAGGTCTCATGATGGTTCTGAAGCTGCTGGACCCGCTTCAGCCCCGCTGTCCTAGTCACATCATGTCATTAGCTTTAGCTTTAGCCCGAACACAGACCCAGATGTCGTCTCAGGTTTCCAAAACAACGTTATTAGTATAAAATTAGCACATGTAGATCATGAAATAAATAAAATGCAGTTTTTATTGTATTTAAACTAAATCTTCAAACCTGACTGACCAAAGCAGCAGCTTGGTGGAAGTTCTCTCCATCACACCCAGCCCTGCTGTGGGGGTGAGGGTTGGGTGTCAGCCCTGCCCAGAGAGGCGCTGACCGCTGGTGCTACTATAGAATACCTGTGTTAAAGAGAAGTTTCAGGATGTGTGTGGTTCTGGTTCTGAAAGCCTCACACACCAGCACAGTGCTGCAGTGGTTCACAGCGTGTCAGCTCGACCCGTTCTCTGTGTTCTGGTCTGCTTAGCATGCGGACCACAGACTCATCCTGTAGGTTCCCACTCAACGGCTGTGCAGCAATTCAGCACATCCAGACCGGCTGATCTGTGATCTGTTGGCTCCTGCTCTCAGCGCAGCGGCACACATCTGACTGTGGGCTGTACTGGTACAGCGCCATCTTAGAGCCCGACAACCCCCCAAGGCCCTTCACAGCACCATCAGTCATCCACCCATTCACACGCTGATGATGAGGAGCTACACTGTAGCCACAGCTAAGCTAGACTGCTGAACACCAGTTCTTCCATCCATCACCAGAAAGTAAGGTGGGTTAAGTGTCTTGCCCAAGGACACAACAGCTGGCAGGAGCCGGGATTGAACCCACAACCCCTCTGATTACTGGACGACCCGCTCTGCCTCCTGAGCTGCTGCTGCTTAAAGGAAATGCTGGAGGCAGCAGAAGGCAGAACAGAGGATGGACTTCTACAGAACCATGAACCCGCTGGATCGGAGCGTGTGGAACCACCGGTACCGTGTTGTTGAATAGAGACAGCCTGGACCAAAGGCCTGGGTCGTTTCTGAGCTGCTCACGTGTAAATAAGTAACGTACTGGTGAGGGAGGAACAGTTCACTCTGACAAAAGCTGGTTTAATGCATCATGAGCAACACACCCTTAACTTAGCACGTCCCAACCCACTTTAGTGTTGGAAATGTACAGGGTGGGATATGGTGGGGGGCAAGCAGCACCCGACCAACCGGTGGTCAGATGTGGAAGAGACGGCATCAACAGAAGTAAGGAGCAAGCACAAGCAGGAAAAAGTCACAGCCAGAGGAGGAGCGTGTCGTTGGAACAAAAAAGAAAGACTTTGTGTGCATGAACATCCCAGCTGCTGTTCACGAGACCGAGGAGAGAATAATTGTGTCTGGATGTGGACTGGAGACGGAATTTTACAGCAGCATCGGCGTCGTCTTTGGTCTGTTCTCACTGTGTCTAGTTTCAAATTCCATGTTTGGTTCTTTTTAAAACACAGAAAAGGATTTTCTTTACCTTGCTGACGGTTTCGTTTGCGGCTGCAAAACATCCTCAGAGCTGACGCTGATGGTGGCGTCACTTCCTACCCCGTTTATCCGGGCCCTCTGCTGCCCGCTCTCCCCTCTCCGATGATGCAGTCCCATGCGCGATCCAATGTGTGGACCCCATCGTCTCTGTTCATGGTCCCACATCCACGCCTCCTTATCTCTATAGCGGATAAGCGGAGCAGGAAGTGACGCCACCATCAGCGTCAGCTCTAAGAATGTTTTGCAGTCGGCAAACGAAACCGTCAGCAAGGTAAAGAAAAACCTTTTCTGTGTTTTAAAAAGAACCAAACATGGAATTAGCATCAGTGTCATTCATTCAATTCAGTTCAGTTTATTTATAAAGCACCAAATCAGGACCAGAGTCGTCTCAGGGACCTTCACGGTACAGGTCAGCCCACTAAGCCAATCAGTAACAAGTTTCCTATATAAGGAACCCAGCAGGTCGCATCGAGTCACTGACTAGTGTCAGAGACTTTACAGCAATCCTCAAACTAAGCAAGCATGCAGCGACAGTGGAGAGGAAAACTCCCTTTTAACAGGAAGAAACCTCCAGAGAATCCTGGCTCAGTATAAGCAGCCATCCTCCACGACTCACTGGGGATGGAGAAGACACACACACACATGCACACACACACACACACACGCACGCACGCACGCACACACACACACGCACGCACACACGCACGCACACACACACACCAATATTCCAATACACATAAAAATACTGCCGGCTGTGCTGTTTGGTCCTGCTGCTGAGGCTGACTGGACTGAAGGAGACGTGCTGCATTTCTCCTGCTGCAGTGTTGCTGCAGATCCAGGGGGATCAGGAAGTGAGGGATGTGTGGAGGCAGAGGGTTGCTCCTCATCCTCTGATCACATCTACATGCTTTAAGTTTGACATTACCAACAGGGGCCACTCAGCTCGGCTCTTTCACCATTAAAGCATTTTCACAGGAACAGAAATCCTCTGACCTTAGATTTTCTACATGTTGTAGTTGCAAAGGCCCGTTTATGACTAAACCTTTACCAACCAGCGATGAGGCTTCCTGCCGCCGCACGGCAGAAGCAAACATCTGCTGTGAGAAATCAGCTGTCCAGTTTCTCCCATCTTGATCAAGGTGTCCTCCTCTGTTTACCACCCTCGCTTCCTGTCCCACCAGCAGAAAATAAATAAACACAAATCCTGCTGACATGCAGAGTTCCTGCAGGAAGGGAGTGATTTAAAGACGGGTCTGTGATTGGTCTGTTCAAACCCCGCCCCTCCAAAGCTTTAAAACGGGCAGCGTGCCAGCTGACTGCAGGTACCGAGGCAGGCCGAGCCACCGTCCTTTTACTCGGTGGCACTTCTGAATGTTTCAGGGAGACGTGAAGATGACAGGATGAATCTGTGACTTTTAGGGATCACTTGTTCATCATTATTCACCAGAATGGCTCTAACTGAAGCCTGAAAAGACAACGATGTTGAATCTTTTAAGTAATTACAGAATAAAATGGAGCATTGCGTGGAGAACAAACAGGTCATGTGACATTTGATCAGATCTGGGATGATAACTCTAAAACCGAACTCAACAGGTCCATGTCATTTGGTTTTACATGACCCAGTGGGTGAAACTCAGAAAGACTTTCCTGGATGAGATCCTTCGACTCTTCTGGAGTCAACCTGATCAAAAACTTCTGTCTGTGTGTGTGTGTGTGTGTGTGTGTGTGTGTGTGTGATAAGATGGTGTTAAAGATGACATAATTCCATCATTTAGAAGGTTTGAGTGAGCTGCTCCAGCTGATGATTCTCCTCTTAAAAGACTTTCATCCTTTTGGGATACTTGATGATGCGCTGGATGTTTAACCAATCAGATGCTGCCTCCACAAACCTCAGCTAGTCTCAAGACACACACAGCCACATATGGTGTGAAGCATCAGAGTCCTGCTGAGCAGACATGGTTGCGTCACATCTGCTGCTTATTAAGTGAGGTTAGTAAAGAGACCTTTGTGTTACTAATGAAGGTCAAACGTGCAGGTTTACGTTCCGCGGCGTCTTGACATTAAAGGGTTAAACGAGCTCCTCACCTTTCTTAAACTCCTCCAGCATCGTGTCCAGCTTGGTGTCGTTGAAGACGAAGTGCAGCGGGTGTTTGTAGAACTGGGTGATTGTCTTCAGCGCGGTGCAGTCGTCCGGGTCCACGAAGGCCAAATCCTTAACGAACAGGATGTCCACGATGTTGGACCGCTCGTTCTCAAACACGGGTATCCTGGTGTAGCCGCTCTGCATGATCTCAGACATGGTGTTAAAGTCCAACACCACGTCCGAGGCCAACATGAAGCAGTCGGTCAGCGGAGTCAGGACGTCCTCCACGGTCTTGGTGCGCAGCTCCAGAGCTCCTTGGATGATGTTCAGCTCTTCCTTGACGAGATCGTGGTACGGATCCGTGACGCGCAGCATCTCCAAGAGCTTCTCTCTGGTGTAGAAGTTAGAAATCTCCTGGTTGAGGATGAGATCCAGCAGCTTGCTGATGGGGTAGGAGATGGGGAAGGACAGCACCATCAGCAGCCGCGTCACCCAAATGGTCTTGGACGCGATGGCCAGACCGTGGCGCGATGCCACTGAGTGTGGAAGGATCTCCCCGATGAAGAAGATGCCAAAGGCGCAGATGACTGTGGAGAGCCAGGTCATGCCCAGGATCTGACACATCCACACGGCCAGCGAGGCGTTGATGATCGCGTTTCCCAGCAGGAGAGTGCACAGCACGTAGTTACCGTGCCGACGCACGGATTCGATCTTCCGTGCGTAATTCTGCTCCTTGTCTGTGCCACTGTTCTGGAGGACTTGCAGCTCCACGGGGTCCAGCGCCAACAGGCTCAGGTTCAGCCCGCTGAATAGAGCGGACAGACCGAGCAGCAGCACGGAGACCAGAACTTGGAGCCAGACTTCCGTCACTTCAGAGCTCTCGGTCACAGCCACCCAGAAGTCCCTAGTCCGGTAGTGTTCCCACTTGGACCCGTCGAACGAGCACAGGGAGTAGTACTTGATCTTCTCGCCCCTCCGCAGATCTTTAGCCAGCAGCTCCACCAGGACCGAGTTCCTGCTGGATGCAGATTTGAAAGAACCTAAAACCTCGATGTCGGACGTCCTGGCGTTCTTGTCCATGCACATGTTCCTCTTAGGGTGAACTTGGCCCTCCCTCCCGGGACTTGGCTCCTCGATGAAGGCGATCCAGGGTGCGGCATTGTTGGCACGGTTCCCCGCAGTGCGGTTGAGCCTGTGCGGAGAGGCGGAGTAGTAAACACGCAGCGTGAAGCGAGTCCCCTCAGTGGCTTTCAGCACCCCGCTCTCCACGGACAGCTCCGCTCCAGTCTCCTCCGGACGGAAGCCGAGTAGGCATCGAGCCGGCGCCGGTAGCAGCGAGCAGAGGCAGAACAAAGTCAGCAGCGGGCGGGTCTGACAGAGCCGAGCCCCGCAGCAGAGCCCCGCTCCGGATCTGCTCCGCGCGGCCGCATCCCCTGCAGCCATGATGGGCTTTGAGCAGCAGCTCAGCCCAGGGAGCCACTGCCACGTGAGGCTGCCTGGTTCCGGTCCGTGTGGGAAAAGGAGGGACGATCAGCAATCTGTTAGAACAGTGTGACGCGAAAGAGGCGCACAGCTGTACCATGACGTCACTTTCTAAGATATACCCACCAAACCAGGACGAGTTCACCTGGCAGCCAGTTGAACCAGTGAGACGGATGGCTTGCTGTTTTTTATTTATGCTTCACAGTCGTTGCTGACGTCAGCGCCAGCATCAGAGTGCTGGTTTGTGGTGTCACACCGCCACTCACGGGTTTGTTAGGTGCGTGTTCTTAGACTACACAGCCCTTCAGGTTTGTGGAAGCTAAATGATGACATTCCAGAAGAGACAAAGGATCAGACCTCTGTAACGAAAGTAGAACCACAATAATGGAGTGGACCATTTCAGTGACAGGATCTCATCTGTGGAACAAAAAGCGCCATGGCGTTCAAGGAACACAATTTAAATAAGTACAAAAGTCACAGTTGAGAAATTTATAGAACTTGTGTTTTAAAAATGTGAAAACACAAAAGTCATGTCATGAAAACATTTGTAAGTACTCCAAACACGGACCACAGTACTGTAGAACCATGTGGAACATCACTTCACTTAGATTAGGTTCTTCTTTCTTCTCCTGTAGCATTGTAGCGATTTTATTTTCCTTCTGAATGAAATGACAAACCAGGAGGAGGAGCGGCCCTAAATGTCCATGAAACATCAAAAGTCAGTGGAAACACGACGTGAACAGTTAACAGTTTAATGTGTATCAATAGAAATGATCGATGTATGAAAAGAAAAAGTTGATAGTAAGTTTTGTTTATGGATCAAGGTGGCAGACATTTACAACGTGGATCGAAAAGACATTCTCTTCAATAAGAATTGTGGGGATAATAATAAAGATTTGATTAATCAGAATAAACATAAACCAACTGATGGATTTATTAGTAGAATGTATAGTAGGAGCTCATAGCCGCCATTACTCGACCTGTTTCCTGTTTCCCGTTTCCTGTCTTCATGTATGAGGCGAGTTGTGATGATAGGAAATCATTAAAAGTTCTTGGAACTGAGAAAGCAATCATTCATTGTTTTATGACTTAGCAGACCAGGACTGGGAGACCGTACATAATGAAAACATGTAAATTTTGCTTTTAATAATTTTTTAGGAGCATTTACTTCAGCACATAGCAAGAAGTGTCCAACTGGTCAGGTCAGTAAAAACACCTCAGCCATTAAACCCCCATGGGTCACCAAAGGTTTACAAAAACTGTCAAGCAAAACTCGTCGTGGAGAGTTCATCAGATTAAGGCTGAAGAATCTGAACATAGATATAAAACATATAACAGGTTTACTGACCTCATAAGAACTAATAAGAAATGCTGGTAAACCAACACAAAAGGCTATGGGGATCCTAAATTCTATAACGGGATTCTAACAAGCATTCACATCCCGACTGTTTCATTGATGAAAGTGGCGATAGTTATGACATGAACGAAAACGCTGATGGTTTTAGTGAGTTTTGTTGATGTTGGGTCAGACTTGGCAAAGAAGATCCCTATTACAGGTGATGATGTGGATTACACGCAGCTAGAACAACACTCAAAGACAATGTTCCTGTCTGGTGTAACTGAAGCAGAGGTAGTGAATAGACACTCACTGGCCACTTTACTGGGTATACCTTGCTTGTACCGGGTTGGACCCCCCGTCGCCTTCAGCACTGCCTTAATCCTTCGTAGACTCAACAAGGTACAGGAACGATCTTGGTCCATATTGACATGACAGCATCAAGCAGGTGCTGTAGATTTGTCGGCTGCACATCCATGATGTGAATCTCCCGTTCCACCACATCCCAAAGGTGCTCTACTGGATGGAGATCTGGTGGCTGGAGGCCGTATAAGTACAGTGAACTCATTGTCATGTTGAGGAAACCAGTCTAGATGATTTGAGCTTCATGACATGGTCCATCATCCTGCTGGAAGTAGCCATCAGAAAATGGTACACTGTGATCATAAAGGGATGGACATGGTCAGCAACACACTCAGGTAGGCTGTGGCGTTGCTACGATGATCAATTAGTACTAAAAGGCCCAAAGTGAGCCAAGAAAATGTCCCCCACACGATTACACCACCACCACCAGCCTGCACCACTGATAGAAGGTGGGATGGTTCCATGCTTTCATGTTGTTGACGTCAAATCCCGACCCTACCATCTGAATGTTTCAGCACAAATCGAGACTCATCAGACCAGGCAACATTTTTCCAATTTTCTATTGTCCAGTTTTGGTGAGCCTGTGTGAGTTTTAGCCTCGGTTTCCTGTTCTTAGCTGACAGGAGTGTAGTCTTCTGCTGATGTAGCCCATCTGTCTCAAGGTTCAACATGTTGTACGTTCAGAGATGCTCTTCTGCATACCATGGTTGTAACCAGAGGTTATTTGAGTACTGTAGCCTTGTTATGAGCTCGAACCAGTCTGGCCATTCTCCTCTGACCTCCAGCAACAACAAGGCATTTTCACCCACAGAACTGCTGCTCACTGGATGTTTTCCTTTTTTTGGGACCATTCTCTGTAAATCCTAGAGATGGTTGTATGTGACAATCCCAGAAGTTCAGCCGCTTCTGAAATACTCAGACCAGCCCGTCTGGGACCTACGACCATACCACGTTAAAGTAGGGCTGCCATGATTAGTTGACTCATCATGTCGACATCTGCAAACAAAATAGTCAATGAGTAATTTCCTTTATTAACATTTCTAAAAATTTGCCTGCTCCGCCATGTTCGGCGGTTGCTTCCTGCCTCTGCTCAGCTGCCACATTAGCTCCGAGGCGCATGGACAGTGGTGGCCATCCAGATCAGCCTTCATCACCGGAGAAAGAAAACATGGCGAGTCGACAACGTAGCTCAAAAGTTTGGGAGCGTTATACAAATTCAAAAGAAAGGCCAGTAGAGTACAAACTCTGCTGAGTGAAACTCCTTAACGGGAGCACATCGGCGAAGCACAAGCACCTTAAGAGGAAGCAGGTCATGCCAGAGAACAAAGAGTCGCCTCGGTAAGTTTACCTCTTGTTAGCTGCTACAGAGTTACTTGTATTTATAGCTGTAGCAACACCAGTAGTGGTGGTGATGTTATGACCTTTAGAACATGTTTGTTTGTCACATATTTTTGCTCTAATTACAAACTAATGATTTATTTCATCCCGCTACGTTACAGAGTTAATAAAAGTGTTCCTCTTTAAGGTTGGTTTATGCTTGACGTGTCCGCGAGGTCCGCACGGCTCCGCGTGGAAAAGTTGCGTCATTTTGCGTCATTTTAACAACCACGCCCCTCCACCGCGCCTCCGCACGGCCCAGAATTTCCGCAACGCGCACCTTGGAAAATTTCTAACCACGCGGACGTACGGACGTGGAAAAACATGGCGGACCGGCAAGAACTAGTATGGCAGAGGTTGGTAAATACAGACATTTGTATGATTCAGCTCTCAGAGATCACCGTGATCAACATGTAGTTAATAATTCTTGGAGAGAAATAGCTCGCACTGCCGGAAAAGACGAGGACGCTGTTAAAAATGCTGGAATGCCATGTTGTAAACAGTAATTTCTACTTCTACTATGGTGTAGTGTTGGATGCATGCTGTAGAGCTCCATGCTGCCCCCTACAGTTTGGGAGAATATTGGCTCACCGCAGAGACGAGCCACATGAACCATAAACGCTGCGAGTTGTGAAGCGCGTTCCATCCGCGAGCCGCGTCACCGCGCGGAAAGTGAATGCGTCAAGCATAAACCAAGCTTTACCCATGCACACCTCAGCAAGCTAACGCCCTGACCAGGCTGTTGTGAGCACGTTGGTCACCAGACTCCGGTCCATGGTCGGTATCAAAGTTT
>SSNQ01000141.1:226652-250890 GCA_006942095.1 Nothobranchius kuhntae | reverse complement strand
GATAACGCAGGAGTTATCTAGGGACAGGTTTGCATTCCCACCATCTGATCTCTGGTAGTGGCGATGTTGGAGTACTTTGATGGCAGCCTGATGACCAGAGGCGCCAGGTCAGAAAGCCTGGGTTGTGATTTTCACAACATTCATCATGAGCAGAATCAAGGGTGTTGGTACCCACAAGATTCAGTGGTTGAGCTTGGTTTAGGTCAGGAACCACAAGGGCAAGTGTACCAACCACAATGGAGGAACCAAAAAGCTCAGGTGGAAATAAGAATAAGAACAACTTTATTTATCCCGAGGGAAATTCTTGTGTCATGTACATGCTCAAAGCAGTCGGAGAGACAAAGGAACAGGTGAAATAGAAATATGATATACAATATATACATTAAAAAAATGATCTACAGTAGTACCATGTAGGATAGTGCAAAACAAACAATCGCATATCTCAATAATTAAATGTAATATTTAATTCAATGTACCCAGGGTACGGTACTGATTGCCCATTTGCACCCTCTTTTTCCAAAAGGACATTAAGGGACTTGAGTTCATGATCAGACAAATATGCGTTATAGAATGAATGAGGCAATGTGGTGACCTGGGAGTCGGTGTCAAGAAGACCGTCAAAGTTATTGTCCTTTATTTGGATCTGACCCATGCTCTTTGTGCCCACAAGGCCCTTAACCAAGAGATGCCCACCAGTTGTTTTCTTGGGAGTGTAGACGACAGCAGCTTCTGAATGTCCCACTACAGAAACGGCTTCTAGTTTGACAAAGTGTTGATCATTGCTCATGTTTGCTGTTTTTGAAGTAACTGTTTACACTTTTGGTCAACTGGTTTGGGGTTCTCAGGGTTGGTAAATGGTACAAGAAGTAGAAATGTGTCCATCTTCGCCACATTTAAAGCAATACCACAGCGTAGGCTTTGCTGCAGATCCAGGTGAAGGGTGATTGCGTTGGCAAGACACTCCCACAGAATCAGTTTTTTTCTGTGAGGACAGAAATGCAGACATCGGACGTTGGAGCTGCTGCATTTGTGCCTGCAGTAGTTTTAGTTCGTCGTTAGAGGTGACACGGTCACAAGAGCAAGAACAAGTGCTCTGTGATTGGATGGTGGCTTTCTGCTTAGAAGACCCAGAGCTGATATGCTTCTTCATTAGCAACTCTTTCGCCTGTTGTCTGTCTTCTTCTGTGCACAACAGTAGTAGGAGTTCTGGGAATGATGGTGGGTTCTGTTTACGCTGTTCCATTTGTAACTTTGCAATCACAGCATTGTCCCAGCAGCCGCGCACAAACTGCTTAATGAGGTGCTTGTCAATCTCAGCACCTGGAACCCCTCCTCTCTGTACAACGGTCGTAAGCATGAGCTGAAGTCGCTAGAGATAAAAAGATGGTCGTTCTCTTGGATTCTGAAGGAGATTGAGGTATTGGGCATACAGTTCCTCGCCATCTTGTACTGTTCCAAATGCTGAACCCAAGATGTTTAGTAGGATATCGGGACGTGTATCAGGGTTCATTCCTTTAATCAATTCAGCAGCTGGTGATAATAGATTTTCAATCAATTGTCTGGAGACATGCAAGGCAGACAGGATTGGGTCAGCACGTAGCAAGTCCATTTGGGATTTCCATGATTCATTATCCACTTCGTTAGTGGGCTCAGGAATACGTCCAGAAAATGAACAGAGCCGAAGTAGAGTGGGAACACTCATATCAGTGTTGCGAACTACATGTTCAACAACAGCTCTCTGCACCTGTGGAGGATTTAGATCATTCTCAGAAAGGGACATTCTTCGTGTAGTCCCAGTTCCTTGAGACCCGGGGTCATGCTCCTTGCATACTGGTAAGAGGGAGTTGTAGAGAGGGCATCTTTGGCTGTAAGTGAAGCACGGTCGGTGCGACCGCTGGCATGTCCATTTTTTTCTCCTCCTCTTCTTCATCCCCTGTATTATCGTTTTCTTCTTCTGCCTCACTGGGAGTCATTAATATTAAGTGATGATTGATTTGTTCCATCAGAGTCTTCAACATATCCTCAAAACATACACCATTGCGGTCAGACATTTCTTTGAGGCTTTTAATGTAGTCGAGAGGGGGTTGCTGCATCCCGCTGTTGCAACGTATTCATCAGCAAGAGCCGTTACACGATATACAGTTAGAGAACGAACTTGACTTATATTTGTGTGGGAGGAGTGGTGCAACCTCAGAAAAAGCACTCTCCTCTTTAAACTTGGCGATCAGGATTTTGTAAAACGTACGTTTGGGATCACTGACATAAAGAGCGGTTTTGAGTGTGCCGTATGCTCGCAAAAAATCAAGAAGAAGGAGAGGGCAACCCACAATCTTCATCCGCACTACACCTTTCCGCTCCCTGTGAAGGCAAAGTCATCTCCTTGTTGGGTGCAGTGCTGCTGTAGCTTTTGTAGAGTCGGAAAAATCTCACCACAGGTCAGACCTTTGTCTCTGGAGTCTGCCAGTGTGGAGTTGTGTATATAAGGCTAATGACACTAACATGATATACAGTGTTAGGTGATTAGTTACCTGCAGTACTGACAGGAGAGGACATGCAAACATCACCGCTAGAGCCCTGCACGGGCCTAAAATCTGAGCCCGTGTCCGGCCCGGCCCGAGGGGGTGGAGCCCCAGCCCGACCCGGTCCGAAAAGGTTTTCAGGATTCTCTGGCCCGACCCGAGCCCGACTTTTTTTTTAACCAACTAAATGAAAACAAAGTGCGTCAATCCTGACCAATGTGTTAAAAGACGTGCAGGATCCGATCAATTTGTTTTTCCCTCGTTTACCGTCACGGAGATAACGGCGCCTGGCTCTGGTGGTAATCAAGTTAAATTTGATCTCTTTCCAACAATTTTCACAAGAAAACAGAACAGTTAAAAGCAGGGCTTGAGTTGTGTTGAACGGATAGTTCCCGTATTTGATCGTTTATTTTGACGGAGAAAGGATAGAAATAATTACCCCGACGCATGCAGACGAACTGACATCTTCTTCGTTATGCACATTGCAGATGTAGTTAAAAGATTCCCATCTTAACATCTGAGCTGGACACTGCTCAGCGCAGCTCGCTGTCAGCGCACATGTGCACAGCGAGCTGAAGTTAAGGAGATTGGCTTGGAGCGCATCGCAGAACCAGAGCGCATGCGGGAAGGTTCCTCCCACTGAAGCGAGTGTTTTCCAAACCCTGTCTCTCAGAGAGACTTGTCACTTAGAAAATGTTCCCTGATTATGAAACTTTGGCTGAATAGCGCTTGTTCCTGTCTCCAATGTGGCGACACATCCAGGAGCCTGTCTGAGGAGAATCCCAGAATCTGACATCCTCCAGCTCAGGAAGCGCATGTGATTACGCACAAGCGTGACGCGTCAACCCGGTCTCACAGTAAGACCGGGTTGGACCTGTTCAGGTTTACGCAGACAATCTTTACATAGAATTGACTTACAGATATAAAATTAATTCAGTAAAATATAAAGCATTTTATTTAAATATCCATTCATTATTTTACAAGCACAGAGAGCCGCATCAGATGGATGGAAGAGCCGCGGGTTGTGACATGTTTTCTCCAGGACCAGAGAGGACGCAAACTCGATACATCTCTTTTATTGTGAGGTAATAATTTCTCAGAGTTTTGCGGTTGCGGGCGGGAGTAGACATGCACGCTGCAGGTGCGGGAGTGTAACACACACATTGTGGTTGCGGGCGGGAGTAGACATGCACGCTGCAGGTGCGGGAGTGTAACACACACATTGTGGTTGCGGGCGGGAGTGTAACACACACGCTGCAGGTGCGGGCGGTAATGGTCAGAAATTCAGTGGGAGCGGGGTGAAGAAAACAGTCCCGCGCAGGGCTCTACTGCTGCATTTGTGTTTCAATTTTTTTAATGAATTCGATTAAAAATAAAGGCGCCCGGCCCGGCCCGTGTCCGAGGTGATTACACAGTCGTTGGCCCGAAGCCCGGCCCGAGGACCTAGGGCTTCAGTGCAGGGCTCTAATCACTGCTGTTGCTGCGTTGATATTCACTAGTCCGGATCAGGTCAAAACACAACTTTAACTTGACGTTATCGTGTGTTGTGTCCAAAGGCTTTTGTATTTTCGTAATTCCTCCTCCCCTGATGAAATATCTACTTTGCAAGTTATCATGTTGTCATACTTTCTTTTAAAATATAACCAAACTTTCGAGTGTTAAAGCCTAATTCATGCTTCTCCGTCTGCGTCAGGAATGGACACGCAACGCCCTTATCCATCCTTGCGAGGACTCTCCATTAGGCTCACAAGGACAGATGGAGTTGAGCTCTCTGTTCTAATCATCCGTCCAACGAGAAGGAGAACGTAAGCTTGAGATTGGTCAGGATGCCGCTGTCATCTGCAGCATCACCATTGCGCCGTGAAAATCCATCAACTTCTTGACTGCGCCTAGAAATTCTGTCCATAAAAGTTACGAACAGAATCGGTGACATGCTCCCAATTGGTGAAATCATTAGGCAGCATGGGATAAACTTCCACTGTTATGCTGACGATACTCAGTTATATTTATCCATTAACCCTGATGAACTTAATTGGTTACTTAGATTACAGACTCGTCTTGAAGACATAAAAATTGGATGACTCTAAACTTTCTGCTGCTAAATCAAGACAAAACTTTGGACCGGGACTTCACCTGACCTGAATGGCATCAAATCAGCCTCAGAGAAAAAGTGAACACATTTTCCCACATGGGACCAATTTAGTGACCTTAAATCACTCATCAGGATAGAAATGGGATTGCCTGACTAAATTACCTGCTGCACATTGGGACCGTGGTGAAAGCCTCAATATTTCCACAATCATTTAATTTTCTAAATTTTCTTAGATGAAAATCAGCTCAAATAAAAGAGAAAGCCAATATGTTTATATATTAATACAAGAACCTTGTGTGGGCAGTGATATAAAATCATGAACCAGCAATCTGAAATGAATCGTTTTCAACACTGAGTGAGCTGTCGGTGCCAGGATGTGACACTGACCCACATTGGATAGATCCCTCCAAGACTGTTGGAATAACAAAAAGTGATGATATGGTGAGATACATGGGGTACTAAGGTAGTGGGGCCATTCTTCATCAATGGAAACCTCAAGGCCGCTGGATCTCTGAAATGGTTACATGATGATGCGTTTCCCTCTTTATGCAACGAAGCTGGCATGTTCCCTGAGTTTTTCCAGCAAGATGGTGCACCACCACATTATGGGTGTCAGGTCAGAGCATTCATAGATGAACAGTTTCCTGGAAAGTGGATTGGTCGTCATGGGCCAGTTGAATGGCCCCCAAGGTCTCCTGATCTGACCCCCTTAGACTTTTATCTTTGGGGTCATCTGAAGGCAATAGTGTGAAGATATGAGATGTGCAGCACCTGAAACTATGAATACCGGAAGCCTGTGCTGGCATTTCTCCTGCGGTGTTGCTATTAGTGTGTGAAGAGTGGGAGAAGAGGGTTGCATTGATAATTCAACACAATGGGCAGCACATTGGCACATTTCATAAGTGATCAGAACCTTGTAAATAACTAAAAGAATATGTCAGGATGCACTGGTGAGTGGAGCGGAGGTAAGGACCCAGACGCTGGGGAGGAAGCAGGCAGGCAGACAAACTAGAAAACTCAAAAGGGTTTTAATGATCTCTGGACACAGGACATGGAAACAATGAGGCAACCAGAGACACAGAACTGGAGGGGTTTAAATACAAGAGGGCTGGGATCTTGGGTGATTGGGAAACGAGAGGCAGGTGGGAGCAATCAACAGGGACACAGGCTGAACCAAATGGGGAGACAGGACAGGGTGTGACAGAATAAAGTTACGTTCAAACCAAGCACACCATTTTTTTCTTGTGAAATTACCAATAAGTTTGATGAGTAACATGACCCTCTTCTTATTGAAAAAAACAAAAGTTGGACCCAAGATGGCCGACTACAAAATGGCCACCATGGTCACCATCCATCTTGAAAAGTTTGCCCCCTCACATTTACTAATGTGCCACAAACAGGACGTTAAAATCACCGACCATTCCCTTTTATTAAGGTGTATCCATAGAAACGGCCCACCCTGTAGAAATGATCTATGTATATGAGATAAAATATAACGTTGGAACTTAAAGGGAATAGATTTTTAAACAGTTGTTCATTGAACAAAGTAAAACATGAACGTAACAAATTGTCGCACCCTGTCTTGTCTCCCTGTTCTGTTCAGTCATGTGTCTCTGTTAATCGCTCCCACCTGCCTCTCGTTTTCCAATCACCCAAGCTCCCAGCCCTCCTGTATTTAAACCCCTTCAGTCCCGGGTCTCAGGTTGGTTCATTGTCCTGCGTGCTCTCCTCACTAAAGACTGTTACTCGTTCCAGTTTGTCTGCCTGCCTGCTTCCCTCACCCGCATGTGGATCCCTGTGTCTGCCTCACTCACCGGCACGTTGTGACACAAATATGGCACACATGCATTATCCTGGGTCGGGTCGTGGGGCAGCAGTCTAAGCAGAGAAACCAGAACCTTCTAGAAGTTCCAAAGACCAGATAGAACAGCTGAAGTGATCGCTCCTTCCAGGCTTTGGAATGATCTTCCCTTATCCTTATGTAGTACTGATAGCTGAAGGCCCTTTTACTTAAAGCTGCTTCACATAAACCTTTTGTTGTCAGAATCAGGGTTTTCTTGCTGTGTGAGTGAGAAATCACAGCGTTAGGAAACGGCTGTGGTACTTGGTGCAAAAAACGATAGAAATAAGAGAAAAGCAAGAATATAGTCATGACAAAATAATAATACAAAGTGGCGATAATTAGAGAAACAGCCAGTATATACGTACACCGGGGGGGGGGGGGTCAAACTCCCATTCACACTGGGCTGAAATGAAAAACTGGGACCAAGTCAATATTTTTTTAAAAGTGACGACAAATGTGCACATTTTCCTCTATCTCCGGATCTGAACGGTTGAACCTTTTCATTTGGAAGCAAACTTATAATATATTGCAGCAACACTGAACGTGGAATAACCCAATTACACAGGAGCACATCCATCTTAAATCAGCGCTATTCGTCATGTCTCAGTTTTTTCATTAGCGAGTCAGAAAGCTTGTGTCCACGGTGAGACGGGTCAGCTGTGATCCGACCTGCATGCTTCAATGTCCTGGAGGTGTACAACACGCTGCAGCTTCCTCTTGTCCCTGATGGTAGCTCCGGCGTACCACGCCGTGATGGAAGAGGTGAGGATGGACCTGATGACTACGGTGCAGAACTGCCTCATCCCCTGTGCTGATAGACTGAATTCTTCAGCTTCCTCAGGAAGTTCATCCTCCGCCTCCTGTTCAGCCTCTGACCCGAGCATCTCCTGCACAGTAGCCAGACGTGTGTCGCCCCTTTTCCTCCTTCCTGGATAAACTACATGGAGGTGGAGATAGAATTAACACACAAGAGCCACATAATACACTATAGTGTAATTCTGTGGACTGAGATGTGGGTACTAGGTCTAGGGTGGCGGGGCTGCTGGTCGGTGGTAGATTGTAGATGCTGAAGGAATAAATATTGTAGAATTAAACCATTTTAAGACCACAGAGATTACACATCTACACATATAATAAGACAGTTCTGTGCCTTTGTTTCTTGTGAAGATTGTTGCAAAGAGAAAAATTAAACTTGATTAACACCAAGAGCCATCTGTCACCGTAAAGGAGGGAAAAAGCAAATGGATCGGATCATTTTCAACACAGTTTCACGTAAAGTTTTGTTCTGTACAAAGCTGAACTACAACCATCCAACGAGACAGAGCCTGGATTTGTAATCTTAACAGTTTAAACATGTTTAAGAGGAAACACGTGCTCAGCTGCAGTATTAAACCACTAACGGTGAAATATCTCTAGATACTGTAGGCAGAGACGGGCGGCAACTTCTGGATCAGTTTTATACAAATTATTTTATTAACTATCTTCTGTTGAAAGATAACTGAGACGTACATGAGTGACCGGTGCTGGCTGTCACCTGTTGTGATTGGTTAAAGCAGCTCTCAGCTGTAGGGTGGACCCAAGTGCAAGTGGGTGGGCCCAGGCCCCGGTAGGCCCACCCACACTGCCGCAGCTGCTGTGGCTCCCATGCAGTGTTTTCTTTACTGTGGGAAACGGGTAATGATGGCTCTTTGATGGGAAAAGGTTGCCGCCCCTGGCCAAAGCTGCCCTTCATAACCGATTCTGTTCATAACGTTTATGGACAGGATTTCTAGGCACAGCCAAGGTGTTGAGGGGATATGTTTTGGTGGAGTAGACCCGCTGCTCCTCCACATCGAGAGGAGCCAGTTGAGGTGGCTCGGGCATCTGGTCAGGATGCCTCCTGGACGCCTCCCTGGTGAGGTTTTCCAGGTATGTCCAACCGGGAGGAGACCTAAAGGTAGACCCAGGACACGGTGGAGGGACTACATCTCTCACCTGGCCAGGGAACACCTTGGGATTCCCCCGGAGGAGCTGGCCCAAGTGGCTGGGGAGAGGGAAGTCTGGGCCTCTCGACTTAGGCGCTGCCCCCGCGACCTGACTCCGGATAAGTGGCTGAAAAGGGATGGATGGAAGGAAACCAGATTATATTGGTTCCCAATAATCCCCAGAGCTGTGTGCTCTGGATATGTGCTGTGACTGTGAGCCAAGCACCAGTCAGGTGAAGACAAATCATGAGAAACAACAAATCTGATGGTTTTTTCTTCTTTCTGAAAACTTTTAAGGATTTTCTTCTGTTTGAAATGATTTCTGACAGACCTGTTGTTGCTTGTGTGGAGGCTGAAACACTGTGAAGCAGCTGGTTGAGCCTACAAAAGTCCATCTACTTCCTGACTGTGACCCTCAAAGCTTAGACAGCCTGAGTGATTAAACGTTCTCCCACACGATGGCAGCAGAGCACAGGCCACTGAAGCAGTAGGAGCAGCACATCCAGGTGTGTTCCAGACCGAATCAGGTCACCTTTACAAACTTATTAATTAGACATTAATGCTGATCTATAATTTGTTCCTCAAAATAGAATTGGCCTAATTTTTATCTGCCAATCAGACCTCCTGTTAAATCCGTGTCCTTCTTTTGTTCCTCGTGTGGGTGCCTGTGTGTGTGTGTGTGTGTGTGTGTGTGTGTGTGTGGGGGGGGGGGTGCACGTGTGTGTGGTACGTGTGTGTGTGTGTGTGTGTGTGTGTGTGTGTGTGTGTGGGTGGGTGGGTGCACATGTGTGTGGTACGTGTGTGTGTGTGTGTGTGTGTGTGTGTGTGTGTGTGTGTGTGTGTGTGTGTGTGTGTGGGGGGGGTGCGCGTGTGTGTGTGTGTGTGTGTGTGTGTGAGTGTGTGTGTGTGTGCGTGTGTGTGTGTGGGTGGGTGGGTGGGTCGTGTGTGTGTGTGTGTGTGTGTGTGTGTGTGTGTGTGTGGGTGGGTGGGTGCACATGTGTGTGGTACGTGTGTGTGTGAGATGATTAAAAATCCTAAACTTCAAAGGAAAAAGGAAATTAACCTAATTTGGTGCCAGTCTTTTCAAAATAAGATATTGAAAATAAAATTCTTAACAGAACAAAATCAATTATTGAGCTTAAAAAACAATAATAAAAAGCTAAAAGTCCACATTTGACAGAATTAAACTGTTTATTCTTCTTAGATTATATAAAAGACCAAACAGAAATGTATGGATTACATGACATACCTTGTTGCAACAGAGGGAGGTGTCCTGGGGGTTACTGCTCCATTGAAAATGAAAGTAAACAGGGGCCTAACTTTAGCTTTTGTAAACAGAATCTGCTGAGATGATAAACCTGAGCACTGCAGCACTCCAGGACCTTCCCTCTGTTAGACCTGGAGCTCAGATCACCAGAGACTGTACGGGGACTGTGGGGGTCAGACACCTTTAGAAGCTGCTTGTTGGAAAAAAACGATCATGGCTTCTATCACAATAAAAGGCAAGTTATGCGAAAATCCGCGCCCCCATACCCCCTTTATGCAGCCATCGCCTAATCTTTTATAAAGGTGTGCTACATTATCGCCACTGTCTGACCACTTATAAATGACCTAAGACTCCCTGATGCCGCCATGGTGTTGCAGCAAATTGACTGTATCATACATCAGTGATCTGATTGTTCCATACGTTCCTAACCGAGCACTTCACTCTCAGACTGCAGGTCTACTGGTGGTTCCCAGAATGTCTAAAATTAGGATGGGAGGCAGATCTTTTAGTTATCAGGCTCCTCTCCTGTGGAACCAGCTCCCAGCTTTAGTCCGTGAGGCAGACACTTTGTCTACTTTTAAGAATAGGCTTAAGACATTTTTATTTGATAGGGCCTATGGTTAAAATCTGATGTTAGCCTAGATCAGGACAAGTGGGGGAGTACAGGGAGGTGGAGTGTACAGTCGGTAAAGACGGCTCTCCCTTGAACTGACTCCAACATGCCTCCATCTAAATAGGATAGATTATCCAGAGTTATCTCTGTAGTTATGCTGCTATAGGCTTAGACTGCTGGAGGATACACTGACCACTTTCCACACTCTACTACTTTCTTCTACTATCTGCTCTTTAACTGTATTATTTCCTGCTATTTCAGCTGTTAATTTTATTTTCTCTGTACGTGTTTTTCTCCCCAGAAGAAGCTACAACGATGTTCTGCTGAGCTGTGGTGGCCTCATGGAGGGGGCCATCGTCTAGCACACTGCTGCTAACCACTTAAACATTCTCTCTCTCCTGATAATAACTTTTTGCTTTCCTTGACGTTGGATGTGCTACTGCTAGTTTATCTGTTTAATTATAGATTCACTAGGATAAATACAATAAAGTTTATCTCTCACCAAATAGAATATTTACTAAGAAATCACAATATAACTATAGAAACACTATTTGGTATATATGGTGTGTGTGTGTGTGTCTGTGAAATGATTATCACAAATCAAGTCATTAACTAACAAAGTCTTAGAAAAAATGGATCTAATGTTCAACAACCCACATTTAATTTTTCTAGTTTTCTGCTCAGTTGAATTTGTTCTAATATTTATGAGATTTCCATGATTTGCTTTATTAAGCCTGATATTTAATCTGTGTGGTTTTGGCCGTGGGCAGGACACTGTCTCTGTGGGGTAGTGGGTGGGTAACAGTACAGAAGCTGCAGAGGGGTGGGTTAAACTACGACTCTGCTTCCTGGTCTGGACCCTGGGTTGTCATGGAGGACTAATAAAACTGGCCATGTTCCTAGAAAGAAGAGCTGCTCCATCCAAAGAGGGATGGATGCCGTCTCTCCGCATCAGACCAGGTTTTCCCCAAAAAGTTTTCCAATTATCAATGTAGCTCACGTTGTTTTCAGGACACCACCTAGACAACCAGCGGTTGAAGGACAGCATGCGGCTAAACATGTCGTCACTGGTCCGATCGGGTGGGGGGCCAGAGAAAATTACGGAGTACGACATTGTTTTGGCAAACTTACACACCGAAGCAACATTAATTTTACAGAATGAATTCACAGAATTAATATAAATAACCCAGTTCTGCTCTTGAGCATCAGCAGAGATGCTCATAAACATTTAGACGGGCTTAAGCTGTGATGCTGTTAGCCTAAAAAGCAGGAATGTGACCCGTTAGGAACCAGGGAGCAGCGACAACAATCCTGACACTCTGACTTTAAAACATTCGTCTTAAATGTGTTCAGATAAAACCTGTTAAACTATACGCCCAAAAGCAGGACGTTTTCAGGAAGCACAAGGATAAAAGTTGTGTTAATATTACTGATATGTTTAAAAGTAGCAACGTCGTCGCTCGTAGTAGCGCCAATGAGCGGCTGAGCTGAGGACAGACAGCCAGCAGCGCTGCTGCTACCTTTAGCTTTTGTGAGACAAACATAAATGTGCATTTTGATCATGATTTTCGTCTAGTCTCACCTTGTTAACGAAAACTTCCGTTTGTCTCGTTATGTTTTAGTCCCCAAAGAGCTATTTTTAGCTTGTCAGCGTCTCCTTTATTTTATGAAAAAAAGGGGCGTCAACAAAATAAATTTGTCATCATTTTCATTAACAAAAACAACACTGGTCCAAACAGAGCCGCCCACCTGAAGTCTCAAATAGAATATTCTGGCCACAGAGGGCAGTTGGGGTCATTTCATTAACCTTGTAAAGGGTCGTTTTCGCACATACTGGCACAAGAAAATGATTTACAAGTATGAAAAAGTGGCACAGTATGGCTTTAATTCATGCAAACAAACATCTAAACATTTAAGTCCATAAATTGAGTTGTTTGAAATAATGTCAAAAGACACAAAAATATGTATTAAACACATTAAGTTAACAAGGTGTCATAGCCCTGGAGGAGAGAAACGCCACCCAGTACAAATTGATTTCCGTTGCTTTAGTCCTAATTGATGGCGTATAAAGATGTTTCTTTACACATGAGTGCGGGTCATTCATCATTTATAAGGCACACAGGAGAGGTGTCAGCCTCCGAGGGCTCACTGTTCCCCACGGTTTCAGGCGGACTTCAGCGAGACCAGTTGCAATAGGTTCTCTGTCGGTTTTGATTGGCCTGGAGAAGAGTTTGGGAGATTGACCAATGACCTATCAGGGCCCGGTACGACGGTGTCCTGGCTCGTTCCGGTCAACCCGTGATGGCATTGGTATGAAAGAGGAAGGCTGTAGATGGTGCTGAGGCTTCTCCACAGGCTGCAGGAAGGGGCAATTCTAAGAGGGCTAGGGGAGATTCCTTCTTTGGTCAGATGGAGGAGGATGGGTGAGGATAGCAGGATTAGCCTTTTTGTGCAGCTTGCCAACTCCGGGTCGGGAGAGAAGTCCAGCCTCAGGTGGAGGAGTTCAAGTATCTCACGGTCTAGCTCACGAGTGTAGCGGAATATAGTTGGTATATTCTTACACTTTTATTAAGGTACAGAGATATCACTGATCCAAACCTGAGCTGGATCATTAATCTGTGGACCGGGCCCTAAGAATCAAAAGAGGTTGTTTTTACTACAGGGAATTTTATTCAAACACCTTGTATTGAATTAGAGACAAGAAGAGAGAGAGAGAGGGGACGTTTAAGAATATTTGTTTTATAATTATTTGAAACAATCACCAGGACTAACTCTCTAATGATGGATGCAGATGAATGTAATGCTGAAGTGTTGGTGTGTGTGTGTCAGTTCAGAACCTCCATCTGGTGGAGGCGAGTCTGAGTGCGAGGTGTTGTTTGCCCTAACTGACCGACGATGGACTTCAGGAGGAAGACATGAGACGCGATCTATGCCGATCTACGTACCGTGCGGAGACCCCCGTGTTAGATCCGGATGCCAGGTCCTTGGACCCTCCTTGGCGCTGGAACTGGTGAAACAGCGTCGGCAGCACGACAAACCAGTCTAAGGATCGTCTCCCGGTACAAAGGAAGGTTTCCAGCGTCACGTAGAGACAGTTCAGCTTTTATTCTGAAGGAACCGTCGTCTTGTTGATAAAACGACAGAATTTTCCAGCTTGACAGTTCTCAGCTTAAAAGTTGAAAATACAGCTGGCCAGTCTGCACTTCACTTAGCGATGATGGACATCAGATGGATTTGAGAGCTGGTTGAGTACTTGGTTGGAACTGCGTTGAACCAAGTTGAACTACGTTGAAAACTAAAACTAAAATGGCGTTGTTCTGTTTTATTAGCTTAGTTGTTTATGATTCTTAGCGAATCAGAGTGGACAGATTAACTAAACACCACAGACTCTGCCACGCATCAGAAAGGAAGTTCTGATTGGATGAGTGAACAATGTGTCATAAGTTTACCTTATGTGGATCAGGATGTCTAGCTCAGTTAGTCCTGTTATTCATTAAAACACATAAATCATATCATTGTGATTTCACAGATCGGTCACCTGATTATTATTGACCAACAGTTGTTTTGATTAGCTTTATTAAAAATAAAGTTCTTTGATTAACTAATGAAAAGCGTTCTTCGTCCTTCTTCTGTCTTCTTTGCTGGAATGTAAACATCAGAAGCAAGCGCACGACCTTGGCAATTCATGCACACTGTCACTGTGTCAAAGGGCAGCTGGTAAGGGCAGAAATGGCATATTCATAACGCTACACGAGTGAGGGAAGGAGGGAGAGGGAGATCGACAGGCAGACTGGGGCAGCATCTGCAGTGATGCGGACGCTGAACTGGTCTGTTGAGGTGAAGGAGCTGAGCTGGAAAGCAAGGCTCTCGATTTACTGGTCGATCTACCGCTCAGTCCTCACCTATGGTCATGAGATTTGGGTAATGACCGAAAGAAGAAGATCGCGGATACAAGCGGTCGAAATGAGTTTCCTCCGTAGGGTGGCCGGGCTCAGCCTTAGAGACAGGGTGAGGAGCTCGGACATTCGGGAGAGACTCGGAGTAGAGCCGCTGCTCCTCCATATCGAGAGGAGTCAGTTGAGGTGGTTTGGGCATCTTGTTAGGATGCCTCCTGGACGCCTCTCCAGGGAAGTGTTTCAGGCATGTCCTGCTGGAAGGAGGCCCCCTGGTTGACCAGGACATGTTGGAGAAAGTGCATCTCTGAACTGGCCCAGGAACACCTTGGGCTCCTGCTGGAGGAGCTGGTGGAGGTGGCCGGGGAGAAGACGGTCTGGAACTCCCTACTTGGGATGCTGCCCTCCCGACCCAGACCCCGATAGGCGGAAGAAGACGAGATGAGACTTTTTCTTGTTGTTGTTGTTGGTCCATGAAAAAATGTTTAACCCACTGTAAAAAGGGAACTGGGAAGATTACAGATTGATGAACAGAACAGAAACAGAATCGAAAGTCCTTTTATTGTCCCTCAGTGGGGAAAGCTTGGTGTCACAGCAGTGACAACATTCATTACAGGGGCAAAAAAGGGGACAAAATAATAAGAATAAAGAGTAAACAACAAGAAAACAAAATACAGAAATACTAAGAAGATTCATAACATTCAAAAAATACTGTATATATACCAGGGGCGTAGCAAGCTTTTGTAAAGCGAGGGTGTTGGGATTATATATATATATATATATATATATATATATATATATATATATATATATATATATATATATAATATTATATATTATATTATATTATATATTATATTATATTATATATTATATATTATATATTATATTATATATTATATATATTATATATATATATTATATATTATATATATTATATAATTATTATATATATATTATATTTATATATATATATTATATAATTATTATATATATATTATATTTATATATATATATTATATATTATATAATTATTATATATATATTATATTTATATATATATATATATTATATTATATAATTATTATATATATTATATATATATATATATATATAATAATTATATATAGGACTTTAACGCGTTAATTATGATTGATTAATTATAAAAAATGTTACGCATTTAATCCGTTTGCGTTTCAAGCAAGGCGGAACCTTTGTCATTGCATGATTTCCTCGTAGACCGAATATCACTGACGCACACAACAATGCACAGCGCTAACGGCAACTAAAACGGAACAGAAACGAAAAGAAACAGCCCTGCTTGGACTGATGCAGGATTTGGGAAACTCTGTCTCTTTTCTTAACTTATAAAAGAAATCTTCCTGACAACTACGGAGGCCGTGTCGCGGACATTTTTTCAGAGATCGTCTCTGCTGTTGCTGCCCGGTGGCCCCAGAAACTTTACAAAAGTGGAGGTAAGCTCTGTTTTAACATTTATGTAACATTTGTGCAGCGCTGAAAGCTCCAGACAGAATAATTTGACCCCAACAGTAGTTTATGAAAGTAGTCGGACAGACGAGAGACACCTGCTGCAGCTGGGAAGACGCTCCGTGTTCTCACTTCTCTGTAAACAATCACCAACAACGTGTCTTAAAGTAACAAACAACCTAAAATCTTAATGATAATTTTCTAAACTATTCCGTCGGTTTATTATATGTTTCTGAGACGAGAGACTGTCTAAACATCACGTGTTACTATCACTAAGCAGCGAGGCGTGTTGAAGCGTCATCAATTCAATTCAAAAATACTTTATTAATCCCAGAGGGAAATTGATTAAGCTGATGGGGAGTTAGGGGAGGATGTTTAATGATAAATGACCCGCACTTGTATAGCTCCTCTCAGAGTAAGGACTCCAAAGCGCTTTACAGATCATTCATCCATTCACACACACATTCACACACTGGTGGGGATGAGCTACGATGTAGCCACAGCTGCCCTGGGGCGCGCGAGCAAGTAACGTCTAAATTAACTTTTTTTTTTGCTGATGAACTGTATAAATGTGTGTCTAATAGTGTTTTAAATTTGTGTATTCATTATTTTAGCATTTTGGTGCATTTTCTTTAAAAATAAAAATTCTGCCTAAATACCACAGTATAGCGCCACCTTCAGCTTAAAACATAGTTTGACTCATTTTGAATAAATTTTAGCCAATGGCTAAAGAGTAAGATACTACGTAAACCAGTAGAGTACTACGTAGCAGCTCTCTGTCAAAGTTATAAAAGCATCGAGAGTCTCGGCCACGCCTTGTGGCGAGTTGGGAGTTGGATTTGCAAGCTAGCCGTAGTTCAGCATTAGCATATAGCATTAGCATATCCTAGTCTTTAGCATAGCTTTTAGTGTTATACATACTTATTTAGTGTTAGCTTGGCAGTTGGATATTGTACTTTAGTTAGTGTTTGGCTGTTAGTGTAATTAGGAAAGTAGTTCGGGTTTACTGCTCCATATCGTGTTAGTATGGTGTAGTGTAGTGTGGTTGCGGTGGCTCTGTGGGGTTGCACTCCTTTCCGCTGGACTTAGACATTAGGCGCCATTGATTGCGCGCTATCGGTGTCTGGAAAACAGACAGCTCCCGCCTGGTGCTGTGGTTTGCAACCAGCATTTTACCCACCATTCTTTCGCCAACATGATGGAGTTTGAACTGGGTTATTCTGCACGTCTCCGTTTGAAGAGGAAGGCTGTGCCCACCGTGGCTCTTCCATGATTTAGATGCAGCCCACCGACTCTGCTTCCCCACCATGGCGGGTTCCAGTCTGAGGTGAGTAAGCTAAATAAAAGTTTTAACATCTTCTAAAGACAATTCCCTACCTAAATGCAAAGTTTGAGAGACGTGGTTCACTTCCTTTAGCTAATATCAGTCTGCACTGCCTTCGGGATAATTTGTCAAGTTCACAAAATGTGGAACGGGATGTAAGGTTAGAATCAGCGGCGAATCGGAACATATCTCGAAGCCCTGGCTGACGTAACGGTCCACATGACTGTCAGGCTCGGAGAAAATTCGGGTTGTTTTTGTGTCAGTCGGTAATTCTGCAACAGTGGCTCTAACTGACGCAGCACTAGTTGACAGACATCATTACAGCGTGAAATCCAGCTTGTGACCCGGTTCTGTGAAGAATTCTGTTCAGGAGGTCGTATTTCAGGCTCTCCACATCATATGTGACTGACTTTTACGTTATAACAACGATCACACACTAGGAATGTTATAAAGCACCTATATAGGACAGTTTCTTTTGTATATTATCTGACTTTATAAACTCCAACAACAACGTGCTTCTATTTTTTTCAGGCTAAATCTACCCAAGACACTGACTGTCAGACTGATTTAGCTGCAAGAATGCACTTGTCCAGGCTGACGTGAAGCCTTACCCGTAGCAAAGGTGAATTATTTTTAATAATCTTCTGTGTAAACATTTTATTATCACCTTCTAGTTTTAATTTGTTTTACAGATTATTGTTACACGTGATTTTATGCTCTTTTAAACATTTATAAATGTGCTGCTTCTTTGTTTTTACATAGCCAGCCAGAATGGAGTTCACAGCCTCAGTGTGTCTGGTGACACAGGGACCATGACGGAAATTCATCTTCCAGAAGGTCCCAGAGCAGCGTCCACACCCCTGAAAAGACCAAGATGTGAGGTGTCTGCTGTTGATTCCAGCTTCCACCTCAGTGACAGTGCAAGCTCAGTGAACTGTTCAAGGAAAAAAAAAAATTAAAACATTTCAGAATTTTTAAGATATTAACAATTAAATAAGTATGTGATTACATCATGACATCATGAAGGAGGCTACTGATTCTGGCCCTGTGACACTTGGTGGTGACGTGTGAGCTGATTCACCTGGTAAATAACTTTTACATTAAATATTTTGTTTTTGCTATCAATAGTAGATTAACTAATAACCTGCATTATTGCAGGACACTCAGCAAAATATGGACTCTACACCATGAGGCAGGCACACGTTAATACTCTATAAGAGCACATAAGGTGAGCAACACCACATATTGTACACTGTCCTGGATTTGTTTTCTTTCTGCATCTCATCATTAGCCTGGCTGATCACCTGATAACTCTGTCATCTGGTTATGACAGCATGAGGATGTCCTCACACACCTGTCATCTGGTTATGACAGCATGAGGATGTCCTCACACACTTGTAACCTATCAGCTCATCTGGCAGAATAGAGAGAGAAGAGACAACACCACATCTCCTGTTCCTGGAAAGCCTTCAGCCATCCTTCGATGACTGAGAACCTCCATCAGCTCTGTCTCCTGTCTGCCTACAATTATTATAATAAATATTGTGTTTGACAAGTTTTTTGTGCTGCCAAATATCTCATTTTGATTCCAGTTTTGATATTTTAATGGATATTTATAAATTACATTAATTGAATTATCACATTGTTGCATGTTTAACTAGCTCTATTGTGATTAATTAAACTAGCACCTCACTGTTAAAAGCTCGTTTTAATTTCAAGCATGTTTAAGTATTTATGGACATGAACAAAAACAGGAAATATATAAATTGAGATTTATTTAATTAATATAACAAATAAGGGGGAAAGAGTCATTGAAAGGCACATTCTTCTGGAAGCTCCTGATCCTGACGACACCAGCAGGAGACCAGCTGCAGACACCAGAGGACCTACAACCAAGAGAGCAGCTGGTATCAGTAAATAATGAAATCAGGGCAGTTTTAGTGGGCTGAACACATTACAGAATAATTTTCTCATGGGGTATTTTCATAACTTTCTATGCAGCAGACTGTAACTTAAGCCCAGGGCTCCTTGAGAGCTGCTACCCAGCATGTTTCAGTGGTTTTCCTGCTTTAACAGGTTAGATTAGCTGTTAAGCAGCTCAGCTATTTGTTGCTGATTAAAACCAGGTGTGTTGAAGGAGATAAACCTCTAAAACATGCTGAATACTAGCTCTCTAGGGCCGTGGAGCCAAACCCTGCAGCTAATTTAATGCTATGGCTAACGGCTACTTACCATTCAGAGCTGGTTCTGTTGGGTCGGTTCCGGTAGTTTCAGGCAACTCACAAGCTCAAAACAATGAGGCTCAGGTCCGCTTGTCTCCTCCAAATAGACTTGGTCCCTTTCTTCTCGAGTGTCTGGGTAAGGAGGGGGAGAAATGTCCTCCACTTCTAATGACTGCTCAGAGTGAAGGGAGCTAGCATCGTCTCGTTACCCATCGTCTTCGTCACTGCCGCGGCTCCGCCCTCTCGGTCCGCCAGACAACGGCTACTAATGTTGCAGTTTTTAAAATTGATACGTGGGTGGAGAAGGACTCTGAGGCACACTTGACCCGCTCTTAAAGAGCATCAGAGGCAGCGAGTTGTGTTCAGGCCGATTTCTCATCAGATTTGCTGCTGCAGGCGTGAATCTGCAGGTCTGCAGGCATCCGCTTCTTCACATGACAGCAGGACTTCCCATGTAAGGAAGGTCCGCTCACCTGTTCGTCAGGTCATAAAATCCTCGTCATAAGCTTTTATCTTCCCATCATCCTCCAGTCATCCAACTGGAACCTGTTAGTGTTCCTGATCATTCTCAGAATATGTTAAACCTGCTCTGGTGTTAAAAGTTAGTACATTTAAGTCTTAGATCATATTTGTGCCTGTTCTACTGTCATTTGTAAGGATTTTTATTCATATGTCTGTTTCTACTACATAATGAATGAATGAATGATCAATTTTATTCAGTCATCATAAAAATAATTAATGTAAACAGTAACATATCATACAAAAAGATTCATATATTTCCATTTCTCCACAAACAAGTGCCTGAATGAAGGAGGGATGTCTGAGGTATTTTGTTAAGGCCTTTTAACTGGTCAAATTCTGATTTGTCTAAATTTGTAAACACTAGTTAAGAAAGGCTAGCTCACTTCCTGGGCTAGTCAGTTCTCAGCTACTTACATATTTGGCCGAACAGGTGAGCAAAGCTCCTGGAACCATCCTCTCTTGACTCAAGGTCAAAGCCTCAGTTTGCAATGCTTGTGAGTGGTATCAGATGCTACAACTCATCAGACGTGGAATGTCTTACTAGCAGAACCTGGTAGCATCTCATGGCCGGTGGTAACTGAATTCAAAGGGAGCTACGACTTTTTGAGATTCCAGGAGCCACTTCCTTCCGGTGACTGACATCACCACTCTAGCTGCATTTCCTCCCGACCGCCGAGAGTTGCCTTCCAACATGGGTATCGTAGACCTGCACACTGGCGTGAAACCATACATTCAGACTGATTTTACAACCCAGGCATCACAAGCTGTCTTCGATACTTGATAAGGTTTTGCTACAAAACATAAGCTTATGTAATGATTTAAATGACATGTTATTTAATAAGCCATAAGGCTTAAGGTGTCAGAGGAGAGGGGGAAAATGACTTTTGGTGGAAAACAGTCATTTCATTCTGTTACACTTACATTCCACCATTCATTTATTGTCTCAGTAATCTTGTCCTACCATCATTCATCATAATCTGTTCTGCGTCATCATTAGTTTACAAACATAGAATTAAATTCATGTTTATAAACTATACTCTTGATTCTGTTTCAATTAATAGGAAGTGTGTGTTCCCTGAATAGTCCAAATAACCTAAGGTAATGTTAAATCAAAAATTCAAAGACCAATCAGGTTGATAATTCATATTTATATGGAACACCACATAATTTACAACAGAACATTTTACATGGCACACTTTCCCCTTAACATTCACTGTCAATTTGCAGGTATCAAATACTCCATCGGTTGCCCCATTGTAATTTTTCAACCCTGACCTATTTCTGTAAATGTGTGGTTTTACCTGCATTTCTTTGATGTCGATATGCTAATTAGATTCGCTTTAGCACCTGTGTCCAGTCTCATGATTACTATAGTTCCATGAATTAGTAGAGGAGTGATCCACTTGTCACCACTTGTAGTGCCATTGGTTTTCCCCCCCTCATCTTCACCATTCACAAGGCCAACAATAAGACCCCTGGGTCTCATTTATCAAACATTGAGTAGAATCCTTACCGAAACCGTACTTAAGCTCAGCAAAAAAAAATGCACTTACGCCATTTTTATAGATTTGTGACCTATAAAACATGGGGTACGCACAGCTTCACACAATCTCCGCTTTATAAATCACACTGTACCTAGGAATGTTCCCAGGTGTTTCTGGATCACATCCCGCCCTCACCACGCCCACTTTCTGCCATAAATGGTCAATGCAAAGTGCCTTGTGGATCTCATGCATTTACATAAGCTGGCTGTTGCAGCGCTCCACCATTAACGATGGTGACCGCAGATCAAGGAAGCGCTATTTCACCGAAGCAGAACTTGAGGTACCTGTGGGTGAGGTGGAGAAATGAAAGGAAGTGCTTTTGCAAAACAACGAAGAGAAAATCCACGGAGTGGCACAGCGTTGCTGAAGCCGTCAATGTTGTGAGTTCTTCAGAGAGATCTGTGGCGGATATTTAAAAAATGGTCTGATCTGAAGGTGGAGGCAAAAAAAAAAGATGTTTTGCCTCTGCCAGAGTGCGTCTGCCACTGGCGGAGGCCCTGGCCCCTCTGATCCCCCTGTGTGACACGAAGCGGTACAAATGATAACACTGCTGGGATTCATAATGGTATCTTCTCATCAGCAGCACTGCAGGTGCTCTCCATGTCCAACATGTGCGTAAGCCAGGTCCTTAGTCAACTTAAAGTTGTGCACATTTTTCCGCTAAGTTTGCTTTTATAAATCCCAAAGTTTTTTGACCAGGTTTTGTGCGTAAGCAATGTTGTCAGTCGCAGTCGCTCACTTATGATCAAACCTGATCCTCCCAGCGTTATTTATTGTTTGTTGCGTTGGAGCTGTTGGTAAATAATTAAATGGCCTTGTGCAAGTTAGGAGCAAGAATGGAGGTCAATCAATGGTCCTCACTTGTATAGAAAGACAAACGTGTGTGTGTGTGTGTGTGTGTGTGTGTGTGTGTGTGTGTTAGTGATTAACAGTTCCACAGAGTCCCAGCAGCTGCACTCAGTCCCACAGCCAGGACCCGTCTGCCCACCTCACCATGCTGTGTTTCGGTGTCTGTAAACCCCTGAGTCCACTCTGTAGGGGGGCCTTACGGATCAGAACATGGACCCGGAACCACACTGCAACAGCCAGACTGGACCTCAGTGGGATTTATCCACCTATCTCCACTCCGTTCACCATCAAGGAGGACGTGGACTACAAGAGCCTGGACGAGAACCTGCAGAAATACTCCAAGATACCATTTAAAGGTCAGCACACACACACACACACACACACACACACACACACACACACACACACACACACACACACACACACACACACACAATCTGATCTTTACCCAGAACAGTTTCTGACGGGCTGCGTTCCATTTCTAGAACCAACTGCTTGCTAATCAGACCAAACACTGGTTATACATATTCATCTGGGAGTGCAGAGACCACAGTAAGCTGACTGGACAAAGTCCAACAGGAGACAGGAATACGTGCCCCTCCCCCAGACCTGATGGGGACGTGTCTCCCTCTGCTGTTGGTTCAAGGACACTGCCAGTGCTCTAGTCTGCAGGAGAGGGACCAAGCCTTCACAATGCGGGTGAAAAATTGAGGCCAATGCGGAAGTGCCAAAAATTGCAGTTCCACCCTCATCCACTAGGGGCTGGTGTCAGAAACGAGCAGATCCTCATTGACTCCCATGTTAAAAATACCAATTTCACAGCAGAAATAAACATGTTTACAGCCTGGTACCAGAACATGTTTTAGGTTTAAATGATCTAGTTTACACTCATGACAACTCTGAGGGGGGTGAATGTTTTTCTCACTCTTCTGTTTAAGTGTATTAAAAGCCTAAAATTCTGTATAATTAATGAGCATCAGACCCACGTGACCACAGAGCTAGCTCCATGGAAAGGCGTCAGTAGAGCCTCGGTCTGGCTTGGAAACTGCTCCGGGATTTTGAGTCTCTGTGTTTGTGTATTCTTGTTTGGATATTTTTGTGCAATTGTTGGACAAAATGACTTGCTGTGGCATTAATTGCACTAATAGAGCGTCCAAGGAGTCTCCACTTCATTTTTTTCGGTAAGTAAAATTATATTTATGTATTTTAGGTCACTGCCGAGCTGAGCTTAGATTTTAACATGTACTGTTTAACCATGACATTTAAATGTAATAGGGTAAAACCCAGTGCATTTAACATAATGCTGCACTTTAGAAAATGGGTTGAAATATAACATGTTGGTGGAGCTGGGTTACAACTATCGGCTTGTGGAGCTCTCGGGAGACCTCTGTGTTCCACCCGTTCTCCCCTCCCCGCAGCTCGGCGCTTCTCTGTCTGATCGCGGCTTCTGTCTGCTGCGTGGGCTAACAATGCTAACGGTGAATGAGTAGCAAATAGTAAGCGCTAAAAATATCTCAGGCTACTTTTTCATTTACCAACAACTCTGTTACAGTGAAATGTCTGCATCTACTTATGAACTTCCTGTGCCTGACTCGTCTTCACTCATCATCTAGAATATTCTGGTGCTCATCCATAGCTGACAACAGCCATGAAATTCCCAACATGAGAGTGAGTCACTCTTCTATTTTGAAAGAGGACTGCAGCACCCAATTTTGACCACCGGATGTCACTCTTACTTTGTTCTTGGACCACGCTCTTTGTGAGAAGTTTCTGATGAAAACCCAGCTCAGAGAAGAATGTATTTGGCTTCCACAGGTCTGGTGGTGCAGGGCTCCAACGGGGAGTATCCATACCTGACAGAGGAGGAGCGGGTGGAGGTGGTGACGATGGTCCGACGGTCCCTTCCAAAGGAAAAACTTCTGATTGCTGGATCTGGCTGTGAATGTAGGTTTCAGTGTTTTTAGGTCCTAATGGAAAGGTCTGGTCACATTTAGCTCCAGAGGGAAAGACGACTGGAATCAGTAAACCGCTCAGATCAGTTATAATAATCCAAATATGTGGAATGTCGTGGAAAATCATGTAGTGATTCTTTAGTTGC
>SSNQ01000141.1:188137-226501 GCA_006942095.1 Nothobranchius kuhntae | reverse complement strand
GCTAAAAATATCTCAGGCTACTTTTTCATTTACCAACAACTCTGTTACAGTGAAATGTCTGCATCTACTTATGAACTTCCTGTGCCTGACTCGTCTTCACTCATCATCTAGAATATTCTGGTGCTCATCCATAGCTGACAACAGCCATGAAATTCCCAACATGAGAGTGAGTCACTCTTCTATTTTGAAAGAGGACTGCAGCACCCAATTTTGACCACCGGATGTCACTCTTACTTTGTTCTTGGACCACGCTCTTTGTGAGAAGTTTCTGAACCCCAATAAGAAAGTGAATGAAAACCCAGCTCAGAGAAGAATGTATTTGGCTTCCACAGGTCTGGTGGTGCAGGGCTCCAACGGGGAGTATCCATACCTGACAGAGGAGGAGCGGGTGGAGGTGGTGACGATGGTCCGACGGTCCCTTCCAAAGGAAAAACTTCTGATTGCTGGATCTGGCTGTGAATGTAGGTTTCAGTGTTTTTAGGTCCTAATGGAAAGGTCTGGTCACATTTAGCTCCAGAGGGAAAGACGACTGGAATCAGTAAACCGCTCAGATCAGTTATAATAATCCAAATATGTGGAATGTCGTGGAAAATCATGTAGTGATTCTTTAGTTGCAGAGAATGAGACTGTTGTTATTGTGCTTTATTTGTGTGTTTATGTGTATGTGTGTGTGTGTGTGTGTGTGTGTGTATGTGTATATATGCGTTTGTGTGTGTGTGAAGAAAGACAAAGAAAATATAATTTCTATAGCGCCTCTCAAGATAAAAATCACGAGGTGCTTCACAAAAACAAAAAATGTAAAAATATAAAAATTTTGAAAATGTGTAAAAATATATTAAAATGAGCAAAAATAGATAAATGTGATAAAAAATGTTAAGAAAGAGAGAGTGTGAACAGGAAAGAGGGAATCAGTGGATCCTGAGGAAGGTGGAATAGGTGGGGAGAGCAGAATAAAGAGAGAGAGGTGAAGAAGGTCATACAAAAGCCAGCTTGAACAAGTGAGTCTTCAGCTGCTTTTTAAAGGAGACCACTGAGTCCACTGATCTCAGGCTCAGGGGGAGAGAGGTCCAGAGTCTGGGGGCCACAGCAGCAGATGATCTGTCACCTTTGACCTTTAGCCTGGTGCTGCACAACCAGTAGGCTTTGATCACTGGACCTCAGGGACCTGCTGGGGGTGTAGGGACTAAGAAGATCACCAATGTAAGATGGTGCTTGTCCATGTAAGGCCCTATAGACCAGAACCAGGATCTTGAAATGAACCCTGAAGTTGACTGGCAGCCAGTGAAGCTGGAGGAGAAGCGGGGTGATGTGGGTGTGTTTGGAGGACTTGGTCAGAAGCCGAGCACAGGCGTTCTGAACCACCTGTAGACGGTTCAGGGAGGTTCTGCTCAGACACGTGAAAAGAGAGTTACAGTAGTCTAAGCGTGAGGAGATGAAGGTGTGGAGAACTGTCTCAAGTTCAGAGCGGGACAGAATGGGACTCAGCTTAGCAACGTTCCTGAGATGGAAGAAGGAAGAGCCAACAAGAGAACTGACATGAGAATCCAGGGAGAGAGCTGGGTCAAAGGTCACACCAAGATTCCTGACAGAAGGTTTGGTGTGGGAAGCAAGCTGACCAAGAGAGTCTCTGACTTTGGGAACAGCTTGTCTGGGGCACAGATGAGGATCTCAGTCTTATCTTCATTCAGCTGTAGAAAGCTCCCACCATCCAGGTTCTGATAGAGTCTAAGCAGGTGTGTAACAGCTGCAGCTTAGACATCTCATGGGACTTAAAGGAGATGTACAGTTGGATGTCATCTGCATAAAGATGGTAGGAGATTCCTTTGAAGGACCTCAGGATGTGCTGAAGAGGAAGCAGATAGAGGAGGAAGAGCAGAGGCCCCAGCACAGAACCTTGTGGGACACCATGGGTAAGAGAGGTGGTGGAGGACCTAAACTTGGAGACGGCGACAGAAAAGGAGCGCTCAGAGAGATAAGAGGAGAACCACTCCAGAGCAGATCCTGATAGGCCTACCCAGTCTCTCAGCCTCTCCAGTAGCAGGTGATGGTCAACAGTGTCAAAGGCTGCAGTCAGGTCCAGCAGGACCAGAACAGAACAGTCCCCTGCATCACTGTGGGTCAGAAGGTCATTAGAGACCCTAAGAAGAGCTGTTTCAGTAGAATGAGCTCTACGAAAACCTGACTGGAAGCTATCATAGATGTTATGTTCATCAAGAGCAGCTGTAAGTTGTTTAGCCACAACCTTTTCCAAGATCTTGGATATGAACGGAAGTTTAGAGATGGGTCTGAAGCTGCTATGGAGAGAGGGGTCGAGACTCGGTTTTTTAAGAAGCGGGTGGATTACAGCGTTCTTAAAGTAAGCAGGGACCTGACCAGAGACCAGAGAAGCATTAATTATAGAGAGCAGGCTGGGACCGATGGACTGAAAAGCACTTTTAAACAAAGATGAGGGTAAGATGTGGAGGGGGCATGCAGAGGTCTTCATAGAGTTAACTAGTTTGGTTAACTCAGGCAAAGAAACAGGAGCAAAGCTATCTAGGATGATGGGCCTGGTTGGAGTCGGGAGAGGCGGCGATAAGGCTTAAGGAGAGATGCTGGATCTAACCTTATTGACTTTGTCCACAAAGAAAGACAGAAAGTTCTCACAGTCTGCAACAGAGTGGATGGAGGCTGCAGGAGAGGCAGGAGAGACGATGCTGCTGATGGTGTTAAACAGCACCTTGGGGGTCCCTTTGCTCTGGGACACCAGGTTGGAGAAATAGGAAACCCTAGCGTCTCTGACTGCAGAGTTAAAGGATGTCAGAAGATCCTTTAGGTGCAGCAGATGGACGTGGAGATGAGTTTTCTTCCACAAACACTCAGTCTGGCGGTGTGTGTGTGTGTGTTTGTGTATGTGTGTGTATGTATGTATGTGTGTGTGTATGTGTGTGTGTGTGTGTGTGCGTGTGTCCATGTGTATATGTATGTTTGTGTGCTTTAAAAAAAAATTAAGGAACCTCTCATATTCTAGGAATTTTACTGACGTGAAAAAGAAAAAGTTATAGAGCTTGGTTGCAGTGGCGGCTCCAGAAATGTGTTTCTGGAGGTGCTATGAAGGAGCTAGTCTTTTTATTGAGGGTGCTATGAAGGAAGTGGTCAAGCGTACCTATTGTTCTCTTAAACACCTTCAACACTAGCAGACACACATGCGTGCACAACACCTCAACAACACCTGAAGCAATCATTAATATACATCATAAACATATGAACAATCGCTGACTTTTCCATGAAATCACAAACACATACAGCCACACAGAAAACCATCTATAGTGTTGCAAGGTTAGCTAACGTTAGCGTTAGCATTTCCAGCGGCAACACCCTCGACTGCTGCGGCGGTTGAGGGTTGACTCTCTTCATCCAGATCCGTAGGTGTTTGTGGGTCTGAGATCACTTCCAAACATTCATTCATTTCTGACTGAACCCGTGGAAATGTGGGCGACAAAACCCGATCCATCTTACCGCTAGCTCTACCTTTCACTCGTTCACAGGTGGAAAATGAGGTCAAAGGTTAACATCAATTTCCTGTTTTGTTTTTTTATTTTGTATGTTAAATATGATCACATCCACACGTTACATTAAAATTAAAGTGTAAAAAAAATAAATCTTAATATTTACTTGGGGTGCTATGGGGGTGCGGGGTATCTATAGCGCCCCCTGGTGCCGCCACTGCTTGGGTCATAAGGAGCAGCAATCAGCCCCAAATGATTTAGTAAAAATTAAAGCAAACAAATAAACGAGTATTAAATACCGGTATTACCGGTGCGACTCTGGCTGGTGTTTTCAGTTTTTCATCTTCTGAGTAGAAATATTGAACTGGACCCCCCCCCCCCCCAACAAGTCAGATAATGTTTTTAATTCAGCTTTGAGGTTCAGTATAGCAGCTCTCGGTAACAACAATAGTAGCTGTGGTGGAGACATATTTATTTTATAAGATTAACTTGTAAGGGTGCATCTAAAATGGACGTGATGTACAGCTGTATAGTAAAAGGAACGTCCGTCCTCCACACAGCATAGACATAGAAGAGTAGATGCCACACCGACCGCTGCTGCCTACGGTGGCCGCATAAGCAGGGTCTACTTTTTATACCCTCTATGGTTAGCAGGATGTTGTAGCTAGGCTTTAGCTCTGTGGAGATCTGGAGCTCCAGCGTTCATAAACCCGTTCGCGCACGCCAGAACGAACGCGCTCACTTTAACGTTCATCCGGCGAAATACGAACGAGTTCAGTTCACGTTCACAAAACGAACGAACAAGTTCACAAATGATCGTTCAGTTAACGCGTTCAGTATATAAATGTGTAACATTTTTATGTTATAGTACCTTTAAGTACGTCGACAGTTATATTAGTTAACATTGTGGGTTTCTATATCAAACTGTGATCACAGCACTGAAACATGAAAGCTGCCCTATTAGCTCTGTACTTATCTCTAATTCAACATCACGGCACGCTGAGGCCTCTGCAACGATCCTATCCATTGCCACACCCCCTCACCTGCTGACCGATGGAGACACCCGCTCCGTGAGGTCCGACTCAGGCCAGATCAGACAAGACACCAGATCTTAGGAAGTTTCTACTCCCACAAAACCTTCCTGCTCTACCGTGGTCAACATCTTTGTCACGTTTAACTCTGTCCTTTAAAGCCAATGTGAACCTCGTCTAAATGTGAGTCTGATGTAGAGCATTCTCATTCACAAACAGTTTTAAATTCAAAATAACGTCTTCCCGAGGACAGCAATCGTTCCAACAGGTAACTCTGATCTGTGATGAAAACAAGTTTTATTTTTCTGACAGGGCTTTAATCAAACGGACTTCATTTAGAGCTGCACGCATTTCCGTTTCACGTCGGCCTGAGTTCTGGAAGCTCACGTTGGATGCTGATGTGTGGATTTAGCGACCTTGTAACAAAGCTGTCGCTCTTTGATTTTTATGAGCTGATAACTGAAGGAAGAGTTGCAGCTGATGTTGAAAGCCAGGTTCAGAGGAAGCTGCTGAGGCCCATCTAACAGCAGCAGGACAGGACAAAAAGGACTTTTCTGATGGACTGGATGAAGAAGGTTCTGACTGCAGTCCTGCATTTCAGGCCCAGATGGTTTCCGCTGGTATAACGTTGGTTTAGAAACCAGAGAGCTACAGCAGGTGGAACATCTGGGAGGAGAAGCAGCGACAGCCGTTATGTCTGACATCAGGGATGATTGGGGAAGAACCGACGGGTTCAGGAGGAAAAATGGTTCATAACAGAGTCACACCTCCAAAATCTCCAGTTGGTGTCTTTGTTTTCCAGCCACGAGAGCCACTGTCCAGCTGACGGAGAGGATGGCAGCAGGCGGAGCGGATGCAGTCCTCGTGGTGACCCCGAGTTTCTACAGAGGCAAGATGAGCAGCCGCGCTCTGATTCACCACTTCACAAAGGTCAGCTACAGCGCCAGTGCACAGTCACTCACACATCCCCCGTTTACCTGCAGCTGCGGCACAGCTGGAAGGATTCCCACGGTGTTTGTTCAGCAGCGACCTCAGTTTAAAGGTGCATCTGGATGTTTTATCAGACGCATCAGCAACATTAGCAGGCACCATCCTCCACCGTGTGTTTGAAAACTGCTGGAGAGCAAATGACTGCATTAAAAGGATTTTGTCGACATTTAAATGCCTTAAGCCTTCTGTTGTTGGGGGTTCATAAAGAGAGGAATCAGTATAAAAAGCACTTCTGTCAAATCTGCCACCAACGGGCGGTGGCAAGGGTCAGAAGCCTGGGAGGAGGAGTCCAACAGTCAACAGCTGCTCTATCTAAAGGTGCCCCTCCCACACACACAGGTGGCAGACAGCAGCCCGGTTCCAGTGGTTCTCTACAGCGTACCGGCCAACACGGGACTGGAGCTGCCGCTGGACGCCGTTGTGGAGCTCTGCCAGCACCCAAACATCCTGGGCCTGAAGGACAGTGGAGGCGACGTAAGCAAGGCTACTGAAGTTTTTCTAGCTGCTAATTGGTTCATTAATTATTAAACAGATGAGAGAGAGAGAGAGAGGGTGTGTGTGTGTATGAGAGAGAGAGAGAGAGTGTGTGTTGAGTAACGTTTTGTAAGTGGTCACAGTTAGTAAACGGTCAATAATCATGAAAGGTAATCATCTTTAGTCTTATTTAACACGGAGCAGTAAGTAGATGTCTTTCTACCTTCGGCCGTAACTTCTGCCTTTGCCAGAGCCGCCAGCTGTTCGAGGCGTCACTTCCGTTTATGGGCGGGCAGCAGAGCACGATGTCGCCCTCTGCTGCCCGCATCCTTCACACCGATAACACAGTCCCATGTGTGATCCAACATGTGAACACCGTTGTCTCTGTGTCGTCGTCCCCCCCCCGTGTCCTGTCTGGCTGTGAAGCAAACAGAATTGATGTCTGAATGCTGGTGACAAGCCTTACAGCTTTACTCTCAGGTGGATCATAAAAGCGTCTGCTTTTAATGTCACGCCTGATACTTAAAACTTTATTGTTATTGTTGTTGAATGCTTTGTAATTCCGACCAGACACAGAGACAGAGGTGAAAGAGAAAGGAATAGAAAAGGTGGGGAGAGAGAGGGGGGTCCACAAAAATAAACAATAATGAACAAGAATCTGCTTCTAGACCTGCAGAAAGAGAGAAGAAAAAATAAATAAATAAACGGACACACAACAATACATCAGGAGCAAGCTATCACTGCGTCAACCTGAAGAAATATAAAATCAACATTGTTTAACTAAACAATCACACGATAATAAATCACAGTGCATTTAGTGGCAACAACAGCCTTAAGACCTGTGTTTAACGTGCCCAAGCCCATACTTTTGAGAGCACCATGTGAGCACCTGTGTGTGTACACGAGCTTGTTTATGTAAGGTTTCTCTATAGGAGCGTCCAATAGAGAGTGTGAGGGACCACAGATCTGCCCCCCAAAGATGCACAGGAGATGGGGGGAGCTCCAAGTCCCAGAGATCCAGGAGCTGCCCCAGAGCACAGGAACCCCAAGGAGACTGCAACCAGAAAGGCCCCCGCCCCCCCTCGAGAGGTGCAGAGGATCGCCCCGGGGGGCCACAACCAGTCCCGGGAGATATCAGCGGCAAGCCCACAGGCCCGCCCGCAGCCTCCCACCCCTAACCGGCCAAGCCCGGGACCCAGGGGCGACCACCCCCGCCAGGGACCCAGCAGAGCCCAGGGACCCAAACCCCACCAGGCAGCCCCCGGGATTGATCAGGCAGACGCCAAAAATCTTAAACCCCCTGACCCGGGAGCCACAAACATTCAGGAAGACCAAGGCACCGCACAGACGCCCTCTCAATAGAGGCCAACGACTCATCAGGGGTAGAGAGGAGGGGTATTCAGCGTAGTTTCTGCTAGTTAAACAACAACAGGCAGCTACAGTTTATAAGCTTGACTCCCATATTCCAGTCAGAAATGACAAAGCTCCTCAGATGTGAAGCAAAACGTCTTCAAGAAACCAAAGATGTCCAGCTGCCTTCATTTGAACCCTTTTGGATTAACCTGTGTGATTATAATATAACTGACATATGCTAATAATCTCATAATAATCCTGAATAATATGTTATTTTGCTTTATAAGAAATTTGAAGAGTTCATGCTAAAATATTCACGCAGGTATTTGTTTAGAGCTGCTGTACATCATCTGGACTAGGCTGAGTCTCGGTGTGTCACGCCTGCAGAGGGATGCAGCACATCTTCTATGGGAGCCTGGAAGAAAACTACTTCTGTACAGCAATCAGCCAAACACGTAGCTGGATAAACGTTCTATTCATGCTGTTTTTACATTTTATGGTAAAGTAATAAAGCAACCATGTCAGTTCATCCTGATGTAAGTTATGTGTTCCTGCGTTTACTGAACACATCATCTGCAGCTTCTGCACAGACCAGAGTTTCCTGCTAAAATGACCAGAACTTGAAATGTGTCTGGTTTCTTCAGAGCCGAGTGCAGGGCTGCATCCTGGATAAAAAGCACATCTTGCTCTTGTTGAGCTTTTAATACCTTTTTGTCTGTGTGGGAAGTGTTTGCAAGAAGTTGCAAATGGATTTCTGATTTGGGAAATAACATGCTTGTCCACTGGCTTGGAGACGGGAGTGTGGGTGTAGTTCATGCACAGTGCAGCCTGGCTCAGCTGTGGGCGGTAAGAGGACAAACACAGGGAGGAAGGGATGAGGGGTCAGCTTCAGGAAGCAGAGAAGTTACAGAAAGATGATTTATATGATGGAATTTAAACATTTCTGTCCCTTGTGTCTGAAGCAAACATCTACAGGAATCATGTCCAGAAAAGATGGCTGAATGATTGAAACCGATGTGGAGAGGTTGTTCAAGTATGCCCAGTGAATAACAAGCCATGGATGCAGATGTGTTGAAGGCCACCACACTGGCTGAGCCAACGCGGTGTTGGTAATAAATCTAGATGTCAGAATAAACTATAAAACACCAAACGTCATGCATGTTTAGGACAAGAGTGAGAGAAACATCTTCGTAACGATCAGATAGGAGCTGATCCATCCTGGACAGAAGAGGCTGCCACAGGATCCTGGAGATGATTTACAAGGCAGAATGTGACAACATGTTTTTAAGACCACTCACACCTGTGTCACACTGAAGCTCTACTATCAACACCTAACAATCCTAACATAACTGATGACAGGAGGACACACACTCAGATCAGGGACACACACTAGTCCACTCTATAGAAAACACTGGATTCTTAGGGTTTCACAGAAGGCACATAAAAGCAAATGCACCTACTCAGTATTGTGCATTACAGTAACATGAATCCCAAGCCCCCACAATGCGGGTCTGAAAGTGAGGCAAATGTGGAAGTGAAATAAATTGCAGTTCCACCCTCATCCACTAGGGGCTGGTGTCAGAAGCGAGCAAATCCTCATTGACTCCCATGTTAAAAATACCAATTTCACAGCAGAAATAAACATGTATACAGTCTGGTACCAGAACATGTTTTTGGTTTAAATGATCTAGTTTACACTCATGACAACTCTGAGGGGGGTGAATTTTTTCTCACTCTTCTGTTTAAGTGTGTTAAATTAATGAGCATCAGACCCACGTGACCACAGGGCTAGCTCCGTGGAAAGGCCTCAGTAGAGCCTCGGTCTGGCCTGGAAACTGCTCCAGGATTCTGAGTCTCTGTGTGTGTGTATTCTTGTTTGGATATTATTTGTGCAATTGTTGGACAAAATGACTTGCTGTGGCATTAATTGCACTAATAGAGCGTCCAAGGAGTCTCCACTTCATTTTTTTCGGTAAGTTAAATTATATTTATGTATTTTAGGTCACTGCCGCCTTTTTACTAGCTGAGTTTATCAAAGCAGCTAGCTAACTACCATTTTAACATGTACTGTTTAACCATGAAATTTAGATGTAATATACAGTAAAATCATTAAAAGGGTATATGTCGATGGGTAAAACCCAGTGCATTTAACATAGAAATGGGTTGAAATATGACGGAGCTCTCGGAGGGACACTTCTGTGTTCCATCCTTCCACCCGGTTCTCCCCAGCGGTCAGCCCGGCGCATCTCTGACCGCTTCGGCGCCTGGCTGCTGCGCGGGCTGACCGCTTGTGGAGCGGACTCGGAGAGAGACCTGACCACAGAAATACTGCAGCTCGGTGAGTTGGTTGATAGTGCTTGATGTTGGTCTCCAGAAGTCTGTATGCCATCAGATAAACTCGCTCGTTTTTTAATTTTTTGCATATTTGTAAAATCGTGGTGGTGCGAAGCGACTAAATAACTAATTTGTCCACAAAGAGCCGCGACCGGGTCCCCTGTTCTCATGGGAACTAGTGCAGTTTAATAAAATGGAAGTTAATAATAAAATTGATTATTAAAAGGTTCGTACCCTATCAATAAGGCGATAGACTCAAGTGTTTGGTCTTATTTTGTTTTTTATTAAGTATGCATTTTGTATTACTCTTTATCCTAATTTTAGACCTTTTACTACAGGCCATGATAAGCTATTAAGTATTTTAAACCCACATGCTTAAGTAGTTATTTGTATGAAGTTTTCCTCTAGGTGATCCAGAGAGGCTTGACCTTTGGGTAAGCAACCAAAGAAGAGAGCGCTGGACTCCCATTTCACACTCCCGCTTGTGCAGGGAACACTTTGAGAGTCATCACTTCACCACGGACTCCAGGGTACAAACACATTACTTCATATTTTGGTTAAGATTGAAACAATTGAAGCATTAGCTGTATAATATACAGATGTTACATTGCTGTGTAACTAGAAAACAATTCCCCCTCCCTTGAACTGTCTGTGACCGGGGCTGCTTGGATGGGGAAACAATCACGTTATTAATTTCCATCTAATTCTATGGATATTTATTCTGATAAACAATTTTTTTAGTCAGTCTTTAATGTGTAACTTTTATGTATTGGGATGAATGAAAAATATTCATTTTAAACTAAAACATTTGGCATTTAAGGAGAAATGAACAAAATAATAAACATTCTACTGGTGTCAAATAAATCAAACTGTAATTAAAATATAAATTTTCAAAGTCTGGATTCTGGATTAAATTTAACAATATATGCTCTCTTTTTAATTTTTATTTTTTATTTTAGGGGAGACTTTGCCTGAAGGACACAGCTGTACCTACAATCTTCTCTTCCTTTAAGGCAGGGGCGGATTAAGCCGGGCGTACACTGTGCGACTTTTTCACTCGCAGCGTTCAGCTTCAGCTCAAACTGTACGACTTCCTCGCAGGGCAGATCTCACGAGTCGTGTGCTCACACTGCACGACCCAGTTCTCGCATGCGACCTGACTGCTCACACTGTACGTCTGGTAGCAACACGTCGGCCCTAAAAATGTGCTAAAAATAGCAGTTTTTACTCAACACGTCAGACTTTTTTGTCTTGCCTGTTGTCCTTCGGGAGTGCTGCAGGAGGACACACAGGGATTTATGGGGGTTGGATGAGGAAAACGAAATAAAGAAAGTAAATCTGTGTTTTGTGATCAGTTTAATTTGACATGAACACGACAAACACGCTTTCTTGACAATCTTTGTGAGTAAAAAAACGTGTAGAAACAAAAACGAACAGCGTGTGTTATTAGGGAAATAGCGAGCGACCGGCGTTGATGCAGGATTGCGCGCGCATGCGCCGTGAGCAGTTCTGATACTTTTTGGATCGTAGCTGCTCGCAGCTGCTCGCAGCGCCGCTTCAACAGTGCGATACCCTCACGAGGGACGAGCGAAATATTAAACACACCAGAAGTCCCTGCGACCTCACGACTGCTGATCGGCGGCTGGTCACGTGGTGTTAATCGCCTCTCGTAACCCCCTGTACACTACACGACCGCTCGGCGCAAAACTCGCCCCGATGTCGTGGATTCTCGCACGACTGGAAAATCGGCTCAAAAAAGTGAAAAAGTCGCACAGTGTACGCCCGGCTTTAAGGACTGAAGAAGATGCGGGGCTTAACACACACACGCACGCGCACGCACTAGTCAACAGATATATTTGTCTTGTACCACATAATTTTTAATCTGAAGCTACATATTAAGCATATTCAGGGCAGAGTATTGTTCCTGTTAGTGTTTAGTGTGAGATGATAGTAAATATTCCCTTTCTTTCTCCAACAACTTTACCTGATAGTAAGCTAACTTTAGGCAAACCAGCAGCACAACAAATATTTTCAAATAAGACTCACAAACCTGAGTCAGCACCAGTCTCATCAAAGCTGGGGTTCTGTTGCCGTACTTTTGGTCTAAAAAACGTCCTTATGTCCATCTTCACTCATGCGTTTCAGGCAGAGAGTGTAGAAGAAGCCGGCTGCTGAAGGGCTTCTTCTTCAGTGGTGGAGGCTCAGGCAGGCTGTATACAAACTACTGCCAGCTGCTCCCTCTCTGTTGGACTTTGGTACTGCATGTTACTTCCACGTTTGAGATCCGGGGATTTTCATTAAAGATTCGGGGCTTCAGCCCAAGTAGCCGGGCCTAACGCCGCCCCTGCTTTAAGGTAAAAAAAAAAAAAACCATCTTCCAAGAAGGAAAGTACAGGTGAGTAGGAATGACAAGGTAAGTGACAACCCCGCTGGTTTTGTAAATAGTTTTGAGAAGGTTGCAGATGTAGAAGCAGGGGAAGACAGTGCCATAAAAGTTGCTGTTGATCTGAGCAATATAACGATGTGTGAAGACTCACCTCAAGGGGTCTTTGTTACTCAAACTGTAACACATGATGACATTCCTCTGCAAGCAGCTGAGTGTGATACTGCTCATTTTGGTCACAGTGTTCAACACCAGAATGACTCAGACTCTGGTCGGTTTAACGCTGTGCCGTTACAGCCAAATAGCATCCTGAGTGACCATTGCTATCAGATCACAGTCTCCCAAAACGCTTAAAAGGAGAGTTCTGTCAGCAAATGAAAAGGTACGTGTAGTTCAGAAAAAGCTTAGATTGCAATCCCAGAAGACAAGGTGACTGAAGGAAAGAATTTCTTCTCTGAAAAGTGTCACCAAAATTCCTCAGAAGACACTTCTAATATCAACTGAATGTGCCTCTCTTCTTGATAGTTTGGATGGTGTTCCAAAAGAGTTGTTTCAGAAAATGAATCAGAAGAAAAGATCATCTTTTTCTGAGAACTTGAAGCAATTTGCAACTACACTGCTTTTTTACTCTCCTAAGGCTCATGAGTATGCTAGAGAACACTTTCACTTGGCTTTGCCTCATCCAGAGACCATTCACAACTGGTACAGCGGTGTCTCTGCAGATCCTGGTTTTACTCTTTCTTCATTTACAGCTTTAAAAAGTCATGTTCTTGAGAAGAAGGAAGGAAAAGAAACAGTTTGCTCTTTGATGTTAGATGAAATGTATATTCATGAGCAAACTGAGTCTGATGGGAACCAGATTCATGGCTATGTTGACATCGGAGCTGGTGAGATTGAAAATGTTGTTGCGACACAAGCATTGGTCATCATGGTTATTGCCATCAACGAGTCTTGGAAGCTCCCGATTGCCTACTTTCTTATCAACAGCATGAATGGGAAAGAAAGAGCTAGCCTCATTCAAGAGAGTCTGTGTAGGCTTCCTGACATCGGAGTTAGGGTTGTATCCTTGACATGTGATGGCCCCTCCCAAAACATGGCCATGATCAGGGTGATTGGTGCCAATCTGGACATAATGGACAAGAGATCATACTTTGTCCATCCAGCAGATCACACACAGAACATCCATGTTCTCTTGGACCCATGTCACATGCTCAAGCTTCTTCGCAATGTCTTTGCAACTGTTAAAGTTATTGTTAGGGAAGATGGCCAGCTGATACGTTGGCAGTACATTGAGGAGTTGCACAAGCTTCAGGAGAGGGAAGGCTTGCGTCTTGGCAACAAACTCAAAATGGCTCACATTCAGTGGCAACATCAAAAAATGAAGGTTCACCTTGCGGCCCAAATCTTTAGCAGCAGCGTGGCTGCTGCTCTTGAGTACTGCGAGCAACAACTGAGGTATCCACAGTTCAGTGGATGTGCAGCCACAGTTGATTTCCTGCACACAGTTGATGCTGCTTTTGATGTCCTAAATAGCCGCAATCCACTTGGAAAAGGACACAAAGCACCCATCACGCCAACAACTAAAGAACGTGCCATGGTCACTTTAAAAGAAACAGAGTCTCTCCTCAGAGGGCTCAAAGTCATAGGGAAAGACAACGGAGTGGTACATGTGCATTCCACACAGAAAAGGACACCCATCTTTGGTTTCATTGCCTGCTTTAGAAGTGTGATCGGCATCTATGAAGACGTTGTAGAGCATCCAGCTGCTCTTTGTCGATATCTTCTGACTTACAAACTCAGTCAGGACCACTTGGAGCTGTTCTGCTCTGCAACCAGAGCACGTGGTGGTCACAACAACAACCCCAATGTGAGGCAGTTCAGAGGGGCATACAAGCGTCTTCTTGTAAGGCACCAGGTTAAAAGGGGCACAGGTAACTGTCTTCTTCGTGACAACACAGCTATCCTTGACTCTACACCAGCAACTGTGAACATTGCACGCAGGTTGGATGTGTTGCCTGTATAAGCACTTGTACTTGACGATGACTCCATCAGTGATCTTCCAGATGTCAACAACCTGTCTGAGTACAAGGAAGCAGCAATTTCTTACATCACTGGTTTCGTTGTCAAAAAGTTGAAGCAGAAGATTGCATGTATGCCTTGCTCACAGGCACTAACATCGGATGAATCGGTGCATCCACTCTTGGCATTGATGGACAGAGGTGGATTACAGAAACCATCACAAGGCATCACTGCAGTTTGCCATGCAACAGAAAGATGCTTCCAGCGGATTCTTAAAGCCACTGAAGGAAAGGCTCCACGTGGAAGAGGAACAACAGCAGCCATTGTCGCCCAGGTTGTCACTGACTGCTCAGAGAAAAATCTCTTCCCGCAGCTGCACAGCCACATGTTTGACGTGTGTACTGAAAGTAATCATGTCCATGATCTGGTAAAGATGGCTTCTGTGTGATACTACAAAATTAGATTAAATCATATAGCACGGCAAGAGACGGACCGGATAAAAGAAGGCAAAACTGTCCGCAAGAAGCTCACTAAATTAATCCATTTTTATGAGATTAGAGAAAAGCTGTCCTCGTCATATCTTTTAGTCTGTCTGTACATTTTGTTATGTGCTTGTCAGAAGTTGTGACCATGAACATTTTTCTGATATTTGCAGACAAAACATAAATATGAAGAGTCTTACTTTCATTGGACATCCAACACATTAGCTATGTGGGGAGGGATATGTCTATCCTGTTTGCCTGAAATTAAACCTGTCCTAAAGGCCAAATTCAAAAGCAGCAAGACTCCCACCTGGAAGTCTTTCACTGCTTTTGGAGCTGGCCTTTAAGACAATCTGCAATATTAGTTAAAAATATATAATTTCCCCTATTAGTGAAATGAACTCTGTCTGACAAAAATGTCCCTGGACTGTCATGCCTGATGTGAGGATGCACAACAATTAAGCTAGAAATAAATGTAGCCATAACACTGTTGACAAACCTCCAGGCCTTCTCAATTTTAGCAGGTTCTACACCTGCCCTCCATCTACGCCTTTGGGTGATGGATGACATGATGGTCATCATATGAGGGTGTAAAAGGTGAAGCCGGTGCAGGTCCTCCTTCATCATGTTGACCAGCTTCACACTGCTGACCACCCCCATGTCATTGCCGCCACAGTGGATGATGAGGACACCAGGAGCTGCTCTTCCATGGAGGGAGTGGAACAAGAAGGGGAGAAGGTCTTTCCACCTCAGTCCGCCCCAACCGAACCAGGAGACACAGACGTCAGGGAGGCCAAGGTTGTCTCCGAGGGTCTCTGCAGCTCTCTGGGCACCACGCCTCACTCAGCTGTCACCGATGATCCAAATGGCTATGGAGAAAAAATAACAGGTTTGGCCTAGCTGTTTAAAGTACAGAACCATACATGAAGTGGTCAAGACAGGTATTTGGAACTTACACTTGCTGCGTTGTGTAGCTGATGTTGGAGACACAGGCTGCCATGGTGACCTTTAAACAGGTCTAAGAAAAAAATGTAATAAAAGAATGAAACTTAAAAACTCCCAGACCTCATGTCATATTTACTAATCAGCTATGGCTGATTTATTGTTTGGATCACAGTGAGTTACACTAATTCAAATATATTTTTATTTTTATTACACATACATACTTTTTAACTGTTATTTTCACATGACTGTTATCAGGCTCTCTTGTTCTGGTTGTCATGATAATTCTGTTTCTTCCAGTAAGTTATCTTGTGCTTACTTCATCTGAATAATGTCTCTTTACTTTTGGTGAATTGTACTGAGTCCAGAATAAAGGCTACTTGGCTGTACAAGATACAAACAAGTATTACGTTTTGGAAATATATGAAATGTATTTAGGCTGCTAATTTAGCTCGAATACTAATAACTGCCGTATTTTCCGGACTATAACTCGCACTTTTTTACATAATCTGGCCGGTCCTGCTACTTATACTCCGGAGCGACTTATATAACAAAATATGTAGGCTACGGCTACACCGCGCTGCTGCGGGTCTGCTGCGGGCCGACTCCGACCCGGCCAAGAATGAGTTCCCCTGTCCCGCTGGGAGGGTTTCAAAAACCGCCTTCCTCGACTGGAGAACCTGGCGCGCTGCTGCGAGCCGACTCCGACCCAAGAATGACTTCCCCTGTCCCGCTGGGAGGGTTTCAAACACCGCCAGCATCTGTTGGAGTCTGTGGCGGGGTGCTGAGGGCCGGCTCCAGCCCATGAGCTCTCCTCGCCGGCCGGGAGGGTTTGAAACACCACCATCCTCTCCTCTGCTGGTTGGAGACCATGGCGCGCTGTTGTTCTTTCTGTTATGGTTACCGGTGCTTGTTTTGCAATGTGAAACGCTTGGTCTCAGATTTTGTAAGAAAAATAATAAAATGTCCCCCCAAAATACGACTTAAATATATTTTCTCTTCTTCGTCATACATTTAATGGCTGGTGCGACTCAGGGGCGATAGCCCGGAGAATACGGTACTGAAAACTTGCTCAAAGCAAAATGTTTTCATTACGGAAATAAATTATAAACTTACCGATTACATACTGTTTAATCCAGGTACTTTTCACGAAAAGGCGCCGAAAACCTCCACCTAAACTTCGTGTGAGGTTCAGGTCGATGGGTGTTCCACAGTTAGCTCCGGTTGGGTTGAAGCTAGGTGGCTACATCCGTTAGCTCGGCTCCCACCTCCGCGTTAGCTTTGGGTTAGCCGGGGTTAGCTTCAGGTTAGCTCGTATCTAGTTCGACCGGGTGTCGTCAGTCGATCCCAGCCTTACAGCCCCACCCTCAGATCCTCCTCTCTTCCCTTTTTTGGAATTGTCTGGGCTGGACGGAACCTGTGACACGGTCAAAATGGCGGTGGCCACCTCCCATTATAGACAAAAACATGTAATTGGAGCCTATGGAATCGAATTGTCCAGCATGTATGTCGATGGGGGCGACACATCTGGCTACTGTGCAGGAGATGCTCGGGTCAGAGGCTGAACAGGAGGCAGAGAGATGAACGGTTTGATACCACGATGCAGTTCTTCTGTCAGAGAGGGAATCTGAAGAACATCCAGCTCTGGAGGAGCCAGCCACCAGCAGAAGCTCATGGAGGGTCTCTTGTTTGCAGTGAAAATGTTAGCAGATAAAATAAGTGAACTTGTGACTCCACGTGCACAAAGCATATCATGCACATGTGAACGGTTATTTTTACACTGAAATACTTGAGTTTGTAGCAGGCGTACTTTACAACTTTCATTATTCTTAGATGATTATTAAGTTTCTTTTTGCTTTGGACATGTAAGGTTGTGTTGTGAGTTCTTGTTTACCTTGACATGTTTCGACCGACGACTGCGGTCCTCATCAGAAGTGTCACCGATGTTTGTGTGACGCGTCTCTATCAGCTGTTCTTCTGGTGACCTCTGATGGAGACTGCAGTCGTCTTTTCACAAAAGATTAGGCAATGGCGTAAAAACGGGGGTCAGGGGGGTTCCTGCGCTGCTGTAGACTTCCGTTTTTGTTGGACATAACTTGTTTTTTATTGTGATTGAAGCCACGATCATTATGTTTTCTTAACAAGTCGCTGGTAAAGGTGTCTGTCCTCCACAGTCCCCGTGCAGTCCCTGGTGATCTGACCTTCAGCTCTAACAGAGAAAAGCTCCAGCAGCGCCGCATCGCTCCAGTTGTCGTCGCAGCTGACTCTGTTAACAAAAGCTAAACTTACAGCCTGTGTTTTCTTTCATTTTCAACACAGATGCCAGCCAGAGCTCGGAAGTAACTTGCCAGGTGGTCATGACACTTCCCTTGGCAGCACCAAGGTGCAATCGCCATTTATAAGACAGAAAATTACTGCAGTATTGTTACCAAGTGAGGCGGAATAAATGACCCTAAATGTGTGCATCTCAATGCCTGCATGGCACATGTTTAAGACACATAGTCTCTGTGATATTACGCTGATTTGCCGGCATGGTGTGTCTTGAAAAAAGGGCTTCAAAAAGTCTGACTGAACACAAGTTTTCTTCTCCTGCTGGATGGGGTATGATGCAGCCTGCTGCGTCTTTTTTGACCAGAAACGGGAAAACTTCTCTGTTGGACCAGAGGGAGGATCGACAAACCTCTGAATCCCGGTTCCTTGAGGGCTGCACGTTTTAGTTGTTTCCTTGCTTCATCTTACCTGATTTTAATCCGTAGGTGATTGCTGAATGCTTGAGCAGTTGATTCAGCTACTGAATCTTGAGTGTTGGTGCAAAGAAACAACTAAAACTTGCTGGATGCCATCAGGGCTGCAGGTACAGTCTGTGTCACTCCGGTTCCTTAAAGAGGGAGCTGGCTCCTGTCGGTCACATCAACAAGCCGTATGGCGAGGGATTTCTGTCACGGATTATCAGCCGAAGGAGACCCACGTCTAACATTAACGTTTGAGAAGAAGCACGTCGTCTCTCTAACGTGTGGAGAAGTTAATCGCCGTTAGTAAACTTTTTAAAACTAAAAGCATTTTTAGGTTTTACATAGTGGCTAAACTGAAGGAATACACCCATAAGAACATGAATTAAACACATTAACACAGGTTTGTTAAACTAGGGGAATGACCTGAATTAAGCCTGCAGGCTGTTTCTTGTTTAATAGTGATCAGAATCAGGTGCTGTAGTTGTGCCATAAAATGTTTTTTTTTTCATTTCATTTAGGATATTTTTAGTCAACATTTAAGGATCTTATCCTGAATTATATGCAAAGATAAATGTAATTAGTAGAGGTCAAGTAAAGGAAGGTAGGAGAGGCGACGTTTGTAAGGACACGCACAAAATGAAAAATGTAACTAAGGTGCACCGTCGCTCCGTCGTCGCTATCGAGCGTCGGTTTTGATGCATCGCCACAACGTCTTCGCAGGTTTTAAATCAGCTCTATGCAAAAGGTCACAGACAGTGCTGATGTTCTCGTGGCAACATAACCTTCTCCTGGGTCTGGCCAGGCTTAGTCGTGGCAGAAACCACTCGTCATACAAGCCGGCTCTGAGAACCGTTTCATTGGCGACCGACACATCACTACTTCCTTAGCCTAGCTAGCGCACTAGCCTTGCAGGCGTGCTTTTGCTTCTTTTCTCTGCACCACTGTTGTGTTGTGTGCAGAACCAAGTATGACCCACCGAGTACCCGCAGTCCTGGCTCCTGGGTTCGTATATTTGTACACCTCGCTTTAGACGAATCTGTAGCTTCCCTGACAACAAACTCACCGTCGATCCACATCCTTTGACAGGGCTGAGCGGGATGCTCTTTAGAGCTGATCTGGTTTCTTCTGTTTTAAAAGATGCTTACATTTGTGTTGGCTGTAACAGTCATTGCCTCTGTGAATCATTCCAAGTCAGTAGAGTTTCTTTGTTCAGCCAATAGGTGACTAACATGAAACAATGGTTCTTAAGCACTGTTGTGTCACACCACTGGAGGAAAACAACAAAGATGGCGTCAGCTGAGGAACGGCGCTTGTCTGAAAAGCCTTTGGCAACTTTAGATGATTTATTGAATTTAATGATTTATGAAATGGTAGAAATCGCCGTAGTTGTTGTTGGACGCCGTATCAACACTGTTCTTTTTCTTTTATGGTGCAGACTGCCCCATTGTCTGTTCTGTCGCCCTGAATGGTCCTAGCTAGGACCAATTGTGTGCACCGACAGTTTGATAGACAACTGTAGAGCACGCTGCTGAGTGAGCCATTTCAGTGATTTGTTGCCAATTTTCTCGGTATTTCCAGGATCTGCAGGTCAAGTATCAAAGATCTGCTGGTGCGATCGGCAAGTAGAAGATCTGTCTTGTAAGGCTGAGGAACGCTATAGAAGTGGAAGACTTCTCTCTTTTGTTATAAACTAGTTTAAAACTTAGAAAAATGTGTGAAAATTGTGCATTTGCTTGTGTTGCCATATTCTTATTTAATTAGCTCAATAACAAGGCTGTTGGATTTCACACTGATAGTCTGCCCTTCTAGTTTGTGGGTCATAAGCTGAAAAGTTCAGGACTCTGAGCTAGAAAGGAGACATTTCTGTCAGTGCAGGTTTGGAATTATTTCTTCTGTCCTCTTCAGGGCTGTAATTAATTTCCTGTAGTTGTCACAGCCAACGGCAATAAAAACAAATTAGAGGCATTTGATGACTCGTAAGCCTCAGATATTTCTGGCAACATTTAATTAAACTTCAAAAGACTATTCACTAAATGACCCATTTACACAAAGATACTGCCCACATTCCTCTCTCATGGTTGAGTTTTTGCTGAAAAAGTACTTGAAGACTAAAGTGTGCATCTTCTTCACCAACTTAAAGAATGAACATGAGTGTGAGGTGTCCATGTGCTCTTGGTACCAGGATACCTTAGGCCGCAGTCCGATGATTCACCTTTTTGTCGAGTCATCTAATCTGCGGTCGCATGTCTAGGACACTCAGATGAAGAGAAGGGAAGAGCTAATAAGTGACCACTTCCTGGTGGTGAGTTGGCTTCAATGGTGGGGGAGGACGCCGGTCAGACCTGGGAGGCCCAAATATATTGTGAGGGTCTGCTGGGAACGTCTGGTGGAGTCTCCTGTCAGAAGTTAAAGTCCCACTAGTTGTCACACTATGTGTGTGTGTGTGTGTGTGTGTGTGTGTGTGTGTGTGTGTGTGTGTGTGTGTGTGTGTGTGTGTGTGAAATTTGTTCTCCACATTTGACCCACCCCCTGGGGAGCTGTAGACACAGCCGCGCTCGGAAAACTAAGGCAAGGCAGCTTTATTTGCATAGTACATTTCAAACATAAAGACGTATCAAAGAGCTTTACAGAAGCAGGAAAAGCAAAGAAATCAAACAAAGAAACGTTAATTTAAATTCAGCTAACTAATGAAGGCCGAGTCAAAAGGTGAGCAGTTACAGAGCAGCAGCTGCAGCATAAGAACATTCATCCAAAGGCTGATGAAAACATGAAGGTTTTTAATTTTGATTTAAATGTTTCTAGAGTTGGGGCGCATTTAAAGTCATGAGGAAGCTGATTCCATCTGTGAGCAGCATAGTAGCTAAAAGCAGCTTCACCCTGTTTGGTTCTGGCCCGGTTCTACCAGCTAACTCTTTTCTAAGGACCTCAGAGCCCTGCTGGGTGTAGCAGGAGATTGAACGTGTCGCCATGGCATTGAGAGATTCATAAACTACTAAAAGCACTTTGAAGTTGATTCTGTAGTTTACTGGTAACGTGTGTAGACATCTAAGAACAAGAGGCGATGTGCTCGGTTCTTGTGGTTCTCGTGGTTCTTGTTAAGGCTCATTCTGAATAAGCCGCGGTTGTTTTTCAGCTGTTTTGGGGAGACCATTTAGAAGACTATTGCAATAGTCCAGCCAGTCCAGGTTTACCCCCCCAATCCAACCCCTTAATGCTGAGTGTCAAGCAGGGGTCCCATTTTTATAGTCTTTGGGATGACCTGACTGTGGATTCAAACCTACGATCTCCCAGTCTCAGGGTGGTCACTCAGACCACTGAGCTGGTTAGAGCTTCCATCCTCACCTCCAACAGCATTTCAAACATGTCCGGGGAGGCGGGGGACACAAAGTCTGAGAGGGCCTTGTTCCATGTCTCAGTTGTTGAAGGCTGAAGCTGAGGCTGCAGGGTTGTCGGTAGCTGTTGTGACAGCAACCCCTGAACCTGCGGATGGACACCGATGGTTATGGATGCTGTCGAGCTGAAGAAAGAGTCACATCGGGTCTTTCTGACCTGTAAAGCCAGGCGTACACTGTGCGACTTTTTCACTTTTTTGAGCCGATTTTCCACTCGTGCGAGAATCCACGACATCGGGGTGAGTTTTGCGCCGAGCGGTCGCGTAGTGTACAGGGCGTTACGAGAGGCGATTAACACCACGTGACCAGCTGCCGATCAGCAGTCGTGAGGTCGCACGGACTTCTGGCGTGTTTAATATTTTGCTCGTCCCTCGTGAGGGTATCGCACTGTTGAAGCGGCGCTGCGAGCAGCTGCGACCCAAAAAGTATCAGAACCGCTCACGGCGCATGCGCAATCCTGCATCAACACCGCTCCCCGCTATTTCCCTAATAACACACGCTGTTCGTTTTTGTTTCTACACGTTTTTTTACTCACAAAGATTATCAAGAAAGCGTGTTTGTCGTGTTCATGTCAAATTAAACTGATCACAAAACACAGATTTACTTTCTTTATTTCGTTTTCCTCATCCAACCCCCATAAATCCCTGTGTGTCCTCCTGCAGCACTCCCGAAGGACAACAGGCAAAACAAAACAAAAAAGTCTGACGTGTTGAGTAAAAACTGCTATTTTTAGCATATTTTTAGGGCCGACGTGTTGCTACCAGACGTACAGTGTGAGCAGTCAGGTCGCATCCGAGAACTGGGTCGTGCAGTGTGAGCGCATGACTCGTGAGATCTGCTCTGCGAGGAAGTCGTACAGTTTGAGCTGAGGCTGAACGCTACGAGTGAAAAAGTCGCACAGTGTACGCCCGGCTTAAGACTCCAGAGGCAGCTGACGGTTACTGGTGCTCCAAGCGGAATGTGGTTCGGGTGGTCGTGGAGGTGAAAAAATCAGGCGTGGGAGGAGTTCGGTGAGACCATGGAGCAAGACACTGTACAGCTTCGAGGAGATTCTGGTCCACCATCCGGACCCTCAGGAGGAGATAGCAGTTCTCTACCAACACTGTTTATAGTGGGAACGGTGTGCTGCTGACCTCTACTCAGGACGTTGTGGATCGGTGGGCAGAATACTTGGAAGACCTCCTCAATCCCACCGACACGTCTTCCAGTGAGGAAGGAGAGTCTGGGGACCTTGGGTTGGGCTCTCCGTTCTCTGGTGCTGAGGTCACTGAGGTGGTCAAAGGCTCCATGGTGGCAAGGCTCCGGGGGCGGTGTCGGTTGAAGCCGCTCTGCAATATCACATGGACCTCAGGAGCAGTCCCACTGGACTGGCAGACCGAGGTGGTGGTTCCCCCAATTTCAAAAGAGGGACTGCAGGGTGTGTTCCAACTACAGGGGGATCACACTCCTGAGTCTCCCTGGTAAGGTCTATTCAGGAGTTCCCGAGAGGAGGGTCCGTCGGATTATCTAACCTCAGATTGAGGAGGAGCAATGTGGTTTTTGTCCTGGCCGTGGAACACTGGACCAGCTCTATACCCTTAGGGGGGTCCTGGAGGGTGCTTGTGAGTTCGTCCAACCAATCTACATAGCCCCCTTCAGACAGGCCATGAAAAACGGAAATGTTCCGGAATCTGTCCGTAAGACCTTTCTGTCTGAATACAAACATCCGGATAAAGTGTTCCGGAATTTATCCGGACGAAGCCCCTAGTAACAGGTCGGGACTTGTTACGGACAGGCTGGCTGCTTCAGACTGGTGAGGTAAAGTTCCGGACAAGAGGGAGGGGGAGGAGGAGGGGACCAGGGGACGCTGTGCGCACCTAGATAGCCCGCTGCTGTAGCATGCGGCGAACCACGGCAGCTCGCCTCCTACGGTACCGCCTAGACGCGCGACGGAGCGCTTCACACCGCTTCAGTGATTCCTTTAACCATTGAGCTTCATCATCCAGGTCTCTTATGCGTCTTCGTGTGCGCAGAATTATGCTTAAGCGCCTCGCAATTTTTATCTTGAGAGGCGCTATAGAAATGATATTTTCTTCTTCTTCTTCTTCTTAACATGAGTCCGATTCTCTCTCCCCCCACCACCCCCCCGCCGCCGTCAGACATCTGGAACTTTTCCCTGCTGTGTGAACGCAGCCGAAAGGACAAGTTCCGGTACAAAAGTGGTGTGTCTGAAAACACAGTTCCGGTTAAAAACCGGATTGAATTGTCCGCAAATGTTCCAGAATGTCTGTCTGAAAAGGGCTCATGTGTTTTGTGGATTTGGAGAAGGCGTTCGACCACGTCCCTTGGACGGCTGGGGGTGCATCGGGAGTACGGGGTACTGGTGTCAGAGCTTGGTCCGTATTGCCGGCAGAGTCAGGCTCGTTTCTGGCGAGAGCTGAAAGTAAGCATCCCAATGACTGGATGGATGTATGAGTATGAGAAATGAAAAGAAACTAAAATGTGATAAAGTCCTAAAATCTCTACACTCATTTTTGTCAGACAAGTGCACCATCTTATTTTTTATTTAGAGCTAATAAGTCACTGAGGTTGTTGGCATGCTGAATAAACGTGTTTGTAAAGCGTAAAATGGCTTGTAGGTTTGAGCGTCTACTTTTATTATTTGTAAAAATAAACGATTTGTGGATGGAAGGGATGAGTGTTTCTCCCATTGACTTCATTCTATGAAAAGTTTACTTTATGCCTTCACTGAGAACTCATGACGTTTCGGGGCTTTAAAAGGTAAAAGCTGGAGAGTGCTGCTGACACCCAGGGAGACGGTGGTCTCCCATTAGAGCCGAAGCGCTCCAGCTTTCAGCAGAGCAGCAGGAGCTCCTCCAACCTGATTGACTGACTGATCAATTACAGTCCGGAACGTTTGAAAATAACTAATATGAGAAAAGTGACTGACAGCCTGTGATTAAAAATACCCACTCTGTGGTAACACCGACGGAGACGGAAACCAGATTCTGCAGCTTTTCCCCGTGGAGCCTTCAGCTTCACATTCTGCCTCTCCTCTTTGAACATTTCAGGTTTGTTTGGATTCTGTTTAATATTCTGGATTGACAAAAGAGGCAAAACCAAACAGCAATCTGATATTCATGAGATGCTAATCACAAGCCTCTCCCATTCGTTCTGTCTCTGCTGCTCATCTTTTGAAGTACATTCTTCCTTTCTAGGCTCACTTGGGACTGATCTTTCATTTCTTCTCCTCCCTTTTCTGTTTTGAATCTTGAACGATCCCCTCCTCCTAAAACCTCCACCATGTGTCTCACACTGAGCGATTTGTTTACCACGTGAGATGCTCAGCATGTCCTATTCTCCTGTGACAGCCTCTCCTGGGACTAAAATACTCTGGCAGATATTAGCACTGGCAGCAGGGAGGAAGGTTGCCAAAGACATACTGCTGTTTTTCACTTTCTTCTTTATTTTTATGTTTTTGTTACATCCTCAGATCACACGGATTGGCCTGATTGTTCACAAAACCAAGAGGCAGGATTTCCAGGTTCTGGCAGGCTCAGCAGGGTTTCTAATGGCCGCCTATTGTGTTGGTAAGAGACCTTAAATCAGGGTTTCTGTTCCTCACAGGGAGCCGTCGTCTGCATTTAGTTTTCATCCAGAAATCAAAACTAAACCAGAACTAGAACTTGTTTTTATATTCCGTGTTAGGCATTCACTCACAGCTGTAAAAACATTCCCGTTTCCAGTTCTTATGGGTGCTGTTAGGATGAGAAGCTCGGTATTCGTTCCCTTCAGAGGAAAACAGAAATGATCTGCAAGGATGCTGGGGAGAACAGACTGAGGGTAGGAAGGAAGCTTGCAGGAACGTTTGTTCCTCCTGTCCAGAAGGATCAGAGCCTCAAAGCAAAGTGTTCCAACCAACAACTGTTTCAAAGACTTCGATTGGGACAGAAAGCCTGAGATCAGATCTTATGGAACTAGATTTGTGCAAAAAGGATTAACCAAAAATTACAATTGCTCACCAAGTAAACCACAAAAAAGCACCAAAAAAAGTAACATTTCAGAAGCAAACGTGTGGGTTTCAAAATCATAAAAATCATTCCAAAAACCAAATGAAGTCGTTCATAAATACATGTTTAATATTTCAAATAGAAATGAAATATTTGATGTGTTTTAGACACATTTCTGGTTATCTCTTATTTCTGCATTACTGAGACAATTTAGGCTTTTATTCTGAAGAGCGTGTTTTGGTTCTGCTGAAAGCTCTGTTTGTGCTGCACCTCGGTTTTGCTTCTCCTCTGAGTTTTTGCTTAGCTTTCGAAAGAAAGGCTTAGTAGGAGGAGCTTATTAGTGCTTCCATCTCATTGGTCATGAGTGTCACCCGAATGCTGTTCCGTTGTTTTTAAAAAAAGACGCGTGGACCAGGAAAACCATAGACATGAATACATAAGAATGGAGACCCACCTAAGATGGCGGCCGGCCACTATGTCAGCTCCAATAGGTAGTGCCGGTCCACGGGGCGTCTGGGTGAATGATGTCTGAGGAGAAAACCGTCTTTTTCTACCACAGAGTAAGATTACAAAGGTAGGCCATGATATTAGTTATATATGTAGATTCCATGTATGGTTAGACATGTTTTACATCACATCTAAACCATATATACTGTATTTATAAGGGATGTAAGAAAATATCAACATGGCAATATATCGTCATATTTTTTTCCTGTGATTTTACATCGATATTCAAAAGCGGTGTACCTAATCTTTGGAATAATTTACAAACATTTGTGTGTTTTCTTTTCCTTTGGTGCAGTTCAAATGCCGACCACTAGTTGGCAGCAGTGTGCAATGTGGTTTTGTTTCCACCACTGAAATGTAAATCCCTCTATTATGGTTCAGATTCCTCACGCTAAACATGTTGACTATCAGTTTGGACTGTTTAAAGAATTTTCTTCCAAGAAATTCAGTCTAAAAATAGCCAATATTGTCTGGCTGAATGCATCACAATATATCGTATCATCTCCCCTGTATCGTGATATGTATCGTATCACCAGATTTTCATCAAAACACATCCCAAATATATACATGATAAATGACCCGCGCTTGTATAGCGCCTCTCAGAGTAAAACTCTACAGCGCATCATTCATCCATATAGGTGGTGAATATTAACCCATCTTATTGTAATGTGTATGAGCGTAAACAATGATTAACTTGTTAAATCGTACGATCATAAGATCTGAAATGGCTCGTTGTAAGAACAATATTCATTTTAAAGCTGCATGGTGGCGCAGTGGTTAGCACTGTTGCCTCGCAGCACGAAGGTTGCAGGTTCAAAACTCGGCTCGGCTGCGGCCTTTCTGCGTGGAGTTGCGTGTTCTCCCCATGCATGCGTGGGTTTCCTCCGGGTACTCCGGTTTCCCCCACAGATCACAACATGCCCTATAGGTTATAAACTGTAAGTCGCTTTGGATAAAAGCGTCTGCCAAATAAATAAACATAAACATAAACATAAAGCCATCATTGCTTTTAAGCACAGATTATTCAAACATTTCATTTAAACAGCTTGTTCATTCAACACCTGATTATTTAACTTCTAACTATAAAGTCAGGGAAGCTTCCCTTTCTTCAGAGTGAAGAATGCTGTCTGGCTTCTACGCAGAGAGTGCAGGGGACCTTGACAGTTTATTATGACTTCATGTATGTGAACACGCACTGAGCAGAACCTTCTGGGTCTGCAAGGCCAATGAGAAAGTGGATTTATTTCTGTAGATGAAAGGTCACTATGTTGATAATGTAGATGGTGAAAAATGGACCCATTTGGTACGTTACACGAGTCAACGGGGCTAGCAACGCGACTTTCTAACCCGCTGTGCCTTACGCCCTGCATCACACACGTTGTACTGCAGTTTAAATGAAAAGTAATGATGGGTGCTTCGACCACGCCAGTCACGTACTTTGAGATTTATTAACTTGTAAAAGTTCGTAATTAGCATGACTACAAACTAGAAATTGGCGACGTCACCACATAAGCTCCTCCCCCCTAGCGTAGCTGCTACTCACCACATGACCAGATTTATGATGGTTCTTTCCTCCTGTGGGAAGTTTGTTGAACTTACGGCCATTTTGCCTCAGTTTCCTCCGTGTCTGGTTCGATGACGTCACCTTGGTGAAGCGCATTTGTAGTCCTGGACTTATTTTCACACAACACCTAAGATAGCGTTCCCCCCTGTTCGAAAATAAGCACGTTCTTGGTATCAAAATGTGTTTTTAAAATTCGCGGACATCATATGTGAAATCCATGGAACATCACAAACGGAATTATAAAACAGAGTTTTTAGCCTCGTTGACTTGCGTTCATCTTTTCATTCTTCCAGGGACCCGTGATGCGCAAGGGACTTAGGCTCCCTATTATGCTAATAAAACAGGTAAACTAAAGATGAGAAATGCATTCAGTTGTATTTATTAGTTTTTATTGGACTGATCAAGTTTGGCTGCCTGAATGTTTCTTTTCGAAATAGCACGCTGAAGAGCATATCACCATAACAACCACAAAAATAGTAACGATTAGACCATAACCCCCCCCTCCTTTTACCGGCATAAACATCGAGACAGTCTGGTTAGTAGTAGCTTGTTTAAGCAGCGGCCGGTACCGGACTCTGATTGGTTCTTTTCTCATATAGTCCTGCCTTTGCTGATTGGTTCTTTTTTTTTGTTTGTGTGTGTGTATGTGCATGCGTGTGTGTGTGCATGCGTACATGTGTGTGTTTGTGTGTAGGAGCCGTTGGTGGAGTGTGCGCTCTAGCTAACGTGCTGGGCCTGGAGCTGTGTGAATTGGAGCGTTTGTGTAAGTCGGGGTGTTGGGAGGAAGCCAGGCTCCTGCAGCAGCGCCTCATCGAGCCCAACGCTGCGGTGAGTACCATCTGCTGTGTGCTTTTATTCACCACACCATGAAACAACCCGTCCTCTCTGTCACAGGCCCCCACAGACGGCGCTAGAACAGGGATTTAATCACATTTCTTAGAAGTACAACTTGAAAAATGGGACACAGTATTGGTGGGGCAACATGCTATCTCCTCTTTGGCAGCAAACACTAAAACCTTCTTTGATGAAATGAGGCTTTTGAAACACTTTCCTGCAGGGCATTGAACACTTGAATGAGTGAAACGGGAGATATTATTACAGTTACAGTGTCTGGTAGAGTGGCGGTAAGCTCGTCCTGCTGTCCCTTACACACATCAGACTCAGTCCGCTAAAACAACAGTTTTGCTGCATAACTGCATGCATCGTAATATTTGAAAAGTTTAATGAATGTTTGAGTCTTTATAACAACATCTACCAAACATGAACAATGCACAGCAAAAGCATAACCGTAGAAATGAATAAGGAACAACCAGAAGAAAATGTCTGATCTGTTCTGTGTGTGTGAAAGGATTCTCTACCTCAACAACACGTCTACACACAACACACCTACATCACAACGCTATGCTGCTTTTGGCCTTTGGTGCAGTTCTGAAATACAGTTTATGGACAAGTTTGTATTTATCCTATAAATGACTTGCCTTATTTAACAAATGTTAAAAATGTCATATTTAATTTTCTAAGCAGCTTTTGTAGTCAAATGGCTGAACTGATAGTTTCATAACTGAATCATAAAAAGATGAACAGAAGCACGCTGCTGTCAGAGGAAACACTAAAGCCGGGGCTGGACTTTGGTCTCACGCAAAGATCAGATTAGCGATTCTGGTTCTGAGGCGACTCTTTTTCAGACGTCCTCCCCAGCAGTCCAACTGGGACTGAGGTGACACTACGGACAGATTGGCCTGCTGAAAATGATGCCTTCTGCCTCCAACTGGCAAGTGGAATCAGCCAGCGGGTGGTTCCTGCAGACTGGATTCTATTTCATGCTGGACGCTGTTGGGTAAACATCTCTGCCTGTAGCACGAAGCTGCATCGGAGCTCTCGCCCCAGCGAGCCGGCAGACAGCTGCTCAGTGGGAGGAGAAAGCAGTGTGTGTGTGTGTGTGTGGGGGGGGGGGGTGTCCCACAGCAGCGAGGACACACACAGCAAATTAATAAACTAATGTGGTTCAGAGTCTGAAAGCAGCACAGCTCATGCCCGCCGTTGTTTACTTATAATGGAGGACACCGCAGACTTTCCCGCACATTTTAAATGCCACCCACGAGCTTTCCTTCAGAACTACGTATATGTGAACACTACACTGCCTGTTCGAGACCGAGCTGACGCTGTCCTCTCCCGACCGTACCGACGCTAATGTGTAAGCAGCATAAAACAAAGGAGCAGCGTCTCCTAATGACAAACACATTTCTCTATAAGACAAGTTTACATCGTTATAACAAGAATCGTTTTATCATTACATGTTTCCTCTGTTCTGACGGCAACACGCTTTCATACAAAACAGTACGTAAAGCTTTGTTATCCATGATATCTGTGGATTGAAATAAAAGGGCTTTTATTTACAAGTACTAGTTTCCTGTGACCTTGCACTGCATACTTTATATCTTATAGTATTATTTATTCTAACTGTATGGTCATTTTTCTTTATCTATTTTCTTCTCCCTGAAGATGACCCCGTCTCGTAGGTAGTGTTTTATTGTGAGTATAAAGGGGTTGGGAGGGAGAGGGTGTATGAAGACTGAATGCTGCTCTGTGTTGCTAGGTAACCAGGACGTTGGGTGTTCCTGCCCTCAAGCAGGCAATGGAGTGGTTTGGTTTCAATGGCGGTCCATGCCGCTCTCCACTTCAGCCACTCACAGAGGCGGAGACTGAGCAGCTGAGACGGGACTTCTCCACCAACGGTTGGCTGTGAAGACCCGGAGTCCAAGCCGCTGCCTGCTACTAAATTATAAACTGAATTGAACTGAATTGAATTGAATTGAACTAAAATGAACTAAAATGAACTGAAATGAACCAAACCGAACCAAACTAAACAATGTCAATAGAAATGACACGTTTCCATGGATACTGAACAATGGTGCGCAACATACAAAGTATAAAAATGTGATTGTGAAACAATTTATAATATATTTTTGTGATTATTTAACTCTGACACATTAAAGAGAAAGTCACCCCCTACCAGAGTCCAACTCCACTCCCATTTCCTGTTTGAAAAATACACCACAAGGAGAGGTTGCCTGTCAACAATTGCACACACTTTGTGACGTCATATGGCACCAGCTAACGTCATAGGATACCTCTTGGCCAATAGCGATGGCAGATTTAAATTCAATTGTAGTGCAGAGTTTTTACCTGAAGAGGGCGTAACACTGAGTTTTAGTAAGATGTGTCTACAGTACATTAGACAGTTATATAGTTTATCAGCAAAATAAAGTTGAAATGAGGGTTACTTGCTCTTTAAAATTTCACTGATTAACAGCTGATTGCTGATGTATTTTTATTTTCTCACAGATGAATGTCATCAGAAGATGAAAAGTCTAAATATTTGGACCGTAATTGAATAAAAACCAGTTCCCTTAACTCAGCTGTTGTCTGTGTTTATTCCACACGGTGCGTAGATAACTCCAGTGTGGAGGTAGCTCTCTAACAGGAACCCACCATGGAGTAGAACTGAAAAGGCTGGGTTTGGGTCCGAACACAAAGGCCTCCATTAATTGTAATATTTTTACTTTGTTTTTCAATTATGCCTTGAATGAACGAGATCAATATATGGTTTGAGTGAAAATTAATATGATTTGTTAACACTGGCTTTTCCTGGGGGGTGGGACAGCAACTTTCTAGGGGTGGCCATGGCCATGCCTGGCCACCCCTTGGGGGCGCTCTTGGCTGCCTGATGGGGCATGGACCCTTGGGCCCTGTGGGGGTTCTGCTGGATTCAGGGCACCCTTCGGTTTCAGACCGGTAAGGTCTGTGGTGCATCTGGCCTGGTGAGTGGCTTCGAGCGATATCCTGGGGCTCTGTCATGGCTGCTGATTAGACCAGAGACAGTGGAGGTCATGTCAGCAGATCAAAAGATGGCTGTGTCCCTCTGTGTTACACCAGCAACAACAAAGCATTCAACTTCTGCTCTGAAAATAACACACATCTGTTTAAAGAAGCTGTTCACGGAGAAAATGCTCCTGGAGACTGGCTAGGCCACTCCAGGACTTTCAAATGCTTCTTACGGAGCCACTCCTTTGTTGCCCGGGCGGTGTGTTTGGGATCATTGTCGTGTTGGAAGACCCAGCCACGTTTCATCTTCAAAGCTCTCACTGATGGAAGGAGGTTTAGGCTCAGAATCTCACGATACATGGCCCCATTCATTCTGTCCTTAACACGGATTAGTCGTCCTGTCCCCTTAGCAGAAAAACAGCCCCAAAGCATGATGTTCCCACCCCCATGCATCACAGTAGGTATGGTGTTCTTGGGATGCAACTCAGTATTCTTCCTCCAAACACAACGAGTTGNTCAGTTTATATCAAAAAGTTCTACTTTGGTTTCATCTGACCACATGACATTCTCCCAATCCTCTGCTGTATCATCCATGTGCTCTCTGGCAAACTTCAGACGGGCCTGGACATGCACTGGCTTCAGCAGCGGAACACGTCTGGCACTGCAGGATTTGATTCCCTGCCGTTGTAGTGTGTTACTGATGGTGACCTTTGTTACTGTGGTCCCAGCTCTCTGCAGGTCATTCACCAGGTCCCCCCGTGTGGTTCTGGGATTCTTGCTCACCATTCTCATGATCATTTTGACCCCACGGGATGAGATCTTGCGTGGAGCCCCAGATCGAGGGAGATTATCAGTGGTCTTGAATGTCTTCCATTTTCTGATAATTTCTCCCACAGTTGATTTTTTCACACCAAGCTGCTTGTCTATTGTAGATTCACTCTTCCCAGTCTGGTGCAGGTCTACAATTCTTTTCCTGGTGTCCTTCGAAAGCTTAATGGTCTTGGCCATAGTGGAGTTTGGAGTCTGACTGTTTGAGGCTGTGGACAGGTGTCTTTTATACAAACAATGTGTTCAAACAGGTGCCATTAATACAGGTAACGAGTGGAGGACAGAAAAGCTTCTTAAAGAAGACGTTACAGGTCTGTGAGAGCCAGAGATTTTCCTTGTTTGAAGTGACCAAATACTTATTTTCCACCCTGATTTACAAATAAATTCTTTAAAAATCCTGCCATCTGAATTCATGGATTTTTTTCACATTCTGTCTCTCACAGTTGAAGTGTACCTATGATGAAAATTACTGACCTCTGTCATCATTTTAAGTGGGAGAACTTGCACAATCGGTGGCTGACTAAATACTTTTTTGCCCCACTGAACATTCATACACGTTACAATAAGATACTCATTAAGATTAATACTCACCTCACATAAGAGTTTTGATCATTCTCATTCACAGAGTGTTAAAAACATCCTTGTATGTGAACAAGGCGTGGCTTTCTGAGGAGTGTTTGGTAAAGTGCTCGAAACTGATTTGGCAAAACTCGTAACACGGTGGTTTATTAAAACAAGAATTCCTTCCTGATTAATCCAGTTTCTAGCTGACTCCCGATTCGGCCAAATCGGGATAGAAGCCTCTTTTGATACCATCTCCTTTGACCTTCAGTCAAAGCCTTTCTGCGACGCTGCAAGTGATTACAGACACACAACAGCTCTTTTACAGTAAGAGCTACTTCACCTCAGACATCTAACCTGCAGACCCCGGGTTGCATCTCATGGCCGGGGAAGATGGACTCAGAGGAAGTACTAATCTCTGAGTATTGTGGCTTGGACGTCCGGTGACCTCACCACCCGGACCGCCGACAGAAACTCATACCAAGGGTATCGTAGACCTGCACACTGGAGTCTGATGACTTTTATAAATAAACAACTCTCTAGTTTATAACTAAACAACAAATTATTTTACAACCCAGACTTCACAATTTGTCTCAGATGCAAAGAACGGTTTTGCTAAACATCTAGCTTCCATTACAACACTTTACACATCAACTCACTCCTTATGCATTACACCACATCCCATTATTCATATCTTGTCATGTATAATTATTAGTTAAGTAAAAATAATTAAATTCATTTTATAAACTACATACTGTCTGATTTAATATGAAATGTGTTTATAGGCTGTCCACTTTCCACTCTCTATCCGGGGCGTCGGGGGTGGTGGTGGTGGTGGTGGTGGGGGGGGGGGGGGGGGGGGGGGGGGGGGGGGCTACATGGATCAAAATGTGTCACATGGGAGCCAAGAGAGGTTAGGGCCCAAAGATGCAGAGAACCAGGTGACACTGAGTGGAGCAATAACGTAAAAATCCTTTATTGAGAATAAGTCCAAAACGGCATGGAGCCAAAACGGAACACCCGGGTTCCCCCAGAAGCCTCTGTGTAATTCCTACCCAGTCCAGGAGTGTTAGCTATACTGTTTTTATAACTCAGACTTCACTGACATGTTCTAATATTTTCCGACGAAAAACAAAATTGTCGGACACGCCGTCTCATCTGATTTTTTTCTAAACTCACAAAAATCTGTCAGTAACAAAACCGTTTGAAAGCCACTGTTTGTGGATTCTCTGAAAGTTTCCATGGAGTGTGTGACAACTTAGTTTTTCATTGATCCTATCGTCTAATCTCACAGCTGAAACAAGCATCCTTAATAATCTGTGCACAGGAAGTGTACCGATGCTGTAGTAAAACAAAAGGTATAAGAATTTATTATTAATAAAACCTTGTTGCAGCACTAAAGCAGAAAAATGAGATTTTGCAGTAAATATGCAAAATATTTACATATGAATTGTTTTAGAGCCCTTTTATTGGCAGAATCTGATATTAATTTTAATTCTTCGCCTGGGGAAAACATGGTTTGTGTGGCGTTGCCATAGTGTGACATCATCAGTAGGCACAGATCTCCTGTCCTCTTTTTTGGCAATGGAAATATGGTCACCCTAGTTTATGGTCACTAAAGAAGCAAAGAACCCTAGAATCTTCTGATCTCAAAGATCAATCAGGTAGATATTCCATATTTATGTGGAATCATCACATCTTAACTTGTAGCCTCCACTACATGTGTGACACATGTACACCTGGTGATGACACTGATGCTGAGTTCTTCTTGTGGACGGGATCGTGTTCTGGAGCAGAGCAGAGCTGATCTATCACTGGCAGATGTCTCCCACACCCAGTTGGACATGACATTCAATTCAGTTCAGTTTATTTATAAAGCACCAAATCAGGACCAGCGTCGTCTCAAGGACCTTCACACAGCAAACATTCCAGTACAGGTCAGGTCACTAAGCCAATCAGTAACAAGTTTCCCATATAAGGAACCCAGCAGGTCGCATCGAGTCACTGACTAGTGTCAGAGTCTTTACAGCAATCCTCATACTAAGCAAGCATGCAGCGACAGTGGAGAGGAAAACTTAATTCACACCAGACCTCTGACTGTTACAGTAAGCTTCTGGTAAGCTTCCAAAAAAAGTAAGAACCAAAAAATATCCTGACTGCTTTTTTTAATTTTGGTTCGTTTTAAAACACAGAAAGTGACGCCACCATCAACGTGAGCTCTGAGGAAGTTTTCTTGTTTCATGTAATCAGAAATGAGTTTGGTGGGAGTGTCGCTGCCAGCTGAGCAGCTGATGGTGATGACCCTTAATTGGCTCACAGAAATAAGCCACACACTTCCAGAGGAAAAAAAAAGTGGAATTCTGGCCCAACCCATGCGACGGGCACACCTTAGCCCAGAAACGTTGGTGTGATGGAAACAACTTGGTATTTGAATGTACAGAAAGACTCTGAAATTGCTGGTGTGGTCCCATGGGAACTCATACATGCTGTCGTGAAACCTCTGCTGATAAAAGTGGAGCTGCTTAGCAGTGGATGAGGTCCTACCTTTCAGACAGAACTTTCATCATGTCGATGGGTGAGCACAGATCAGATGAGGCTCCGCTAAAATGGGGGGTGCTTCTGGGATCTGTTTTGGGCCCTCTGAATTTTTTCATGCTTTTGTATTGTCTAGGCTTGAACACTGCAATACACTGCATGCTGGACTGAATCAATCCATGCTGTCCAGGCTCCAGATGGCCCAAAATGCTGCAGTGAGGTCCATCTTTGGGTTGCGGATCACATATCACCACCTGTGCATGCACTGGGATGGCTACCTTTTCCAGTCGGTTGCAGGTACTTCTTACCAGGTACTCAGTGTGATATGTTCCATCTGGATCACTGCACTCTGCTGGTGGTCCCTAGAACCAAGTGCAGATGTCATGGAGACTGTGCATTTGCTGTGATAACCCAAAACTGTGGAACTGCTTACCTGGTGATGTTAAGCAATCTACTACTTCCCTTTGGAGTTTTAAAGCCCGACTGCATGACGACCTGAGGTCACTGTTTCCCTCAGGTGACTTTTGCTTTAATTGTGCTGTAATGGTTATTTGGTGGTTGGTTAATGATTGTAATTATTATTTTATGTGTTGCGTGTTTGTTTAATGTTGATGTTTTAAAGTATTACTTGGTTTTTATTTCATTGCCAACAGGGATCACAAAATCTGATTGAGTTTAGCATTTGATCTTACTTTTATATTTGCGTGTATTGTGTTTGGCTCACTGGCTGGTTGCATGGAGGTGCTTTATGAATGATTGATATTGTTTTGTACATTCGTTCTCTGTGTAACTTAATAATCCAGTGCTTTGTATTTCTTTACACAGCGCAGTAATAAAAATAGTGCTTATCTTGAAACTGACGTGTTTAGGCTACCAACTCTAGCCATCATCAGAGCGTGACCATGTTGGTGGCCTCACTTCTGTTTGTCTGCGGCAGCGGAGGACGATGTTGATGAGGAGACGTGGACCCAAAACCATGAACAGAGACGATGGAGCATTCCCATTGGATCACACATGGGACAGTGTCATCGAAAAGAAGGACACAGGCAGTAGTGGGTGACATCATCCTCTGCTGGCCGCGGATAAACGGAAGTGACACCACCAACACCGACTAGCTCTGATGATGACTAAAGTCGCTAGCCGAAACATGTCAGTTTCATGGTGAAGAACAATGATTTTAACTGCGCTGTATTAAAAACATAACTGTTCCAATTCCCACGCTGTTCTGGGTGGCTGCATGTTGGAGTAGCTCTGTTAACTACAAGTAAGTTTTGCCTTTTTTGGACATTTGTTCTTCTAGCGTCTTAAGAAAAACTATTTATTTGGACCTTTTACTTTTCTGTTTCTGGTGCTGTGAAGCTTAGCGGATTTTTACTGCTGTTTTTTCACGTTTTTCACTTTTTGAGCATTTGTTATGATGCGTAACCATGGCAACAAGCTGGTTTACAATCGGGAGCAGCTGATTAACATTGGAAAGGCTGAAATAATACCTCAACTGAAGCCACAAATTCCAAGTGAGCTAAAACGCAAGAAGCGTGGGTGCAGAGCGGGAGCAAAACGGAGACAGAGAAAGAAGAAATTCAAACCATCTCTTCCATCAATCATAATGGGCAATGTGAGATCACTGGCCAACAAGATGGATGAACTCCAAGCCCTTTCAAGAACTCAGCCAGAGTGTCGGCAGTGCAGCGTCATGTGTTTCACTGAGACGTGGCTGCAGGACCATATCCCCAATTCCAGCATCTCTCTGCCAGGATTCCTGACTGTACGAGCAGACAGAGATGTGAAGAGGAGCGGGAAAAGAAAAGGAGGTGGAGTGGCAGTGCTTGTCAACAACAGATGGTGCCATCCAGGTCATGTTTCAGTGAAATGTCGTCTCTGCAGCCCAGATATTGAACTCTTGGTAGTAAGTTGTCGCCCATATTATTTACCAAGAAAGTTCACCAGTGTTGTCTTGGCAACCGTTTATATTCCACCTTCAGCCATTGCTGAAAATGCATGTGATGCCATCAGTTCCGTTGTCGATAAGCTACAAACCCAGCCCCCCAATGCATTTGTGGCTATATCTGGTGATTTTAATCATGCCTCACTCTCTGCTACACTTCCAACATTTCAACAGTTTGTCAGCTGCTCCACCAGAGAAAACAAGACATTGGATTTGTGTTATGCAAATGTAAAGAATGCTTACATGTCCAAACAAGACCTCCTCTGGGACAATCACAATCTTGTTGTTCTCTGCTCAGACTACAAACCACTTGTTCAGAGGCAACCTGTGACAAGAACTGTGAGAAAATGGTCACAAGACGCTGAAGAAGCCCTGCAGGGTTGTTTTGAGACCACAGATTGGATGACTCTCTGCCAAGGATATGAAGAGGACATCAATGCCATGACTGGATGTGTCACTGACTATATAAACTTCTGTGTGGACAACATCATACCCACCAGAACAGTGAGATGCTTTGCTAATAACAAACGCTGGATCACCAGTGAACTGAAGAATCTGCTAAATGAGAAAAAAAGAGCCTTCAAGGAGGGAGACAGGGAATTATTGAGGAGTATACAGAAGCAACTGAAGATCAAGATCAGAGACAGCAAGGAGGCATACAGGAAGAAGCTGGAGAACAACCTACAGAGGAACAATATCAGAGATGTCTGGTCAGGGATGAAGAAGATCACAGGCTTCAAGCAGAGGAAGGATTGCACAGATGGCAGCCTGGACACAGCCAATGAACTGAACAAGTTCTTCAATAGGTTCAGTTCAGGAACAAACCCGGCATCCTCCTCGCCTGTCCCCAGCCAATCAGACATCCCATCCTCCTCTGATCCAACATTTTCCTGTCACACGCCAACTCTTTTGTCCTCTAACGCAGTCACAGACTCTTCTGGTTCTATAAATCTGTCTTCAACCAAGTCAGTAGATGCTGCTGCCCCCCCC
>SSNQ01000141.1:183909-188063 GCA_006942095.1 Nothobranchius kuhntae | reverse complement strand
AGGAAAGTTCTGAAAAGTATGAAACTATATTTATGTCAAGATGAGTTTTTACTGTAAACACAGAATCTAAAAGCAACAAAATAACCCTCACACACACACACACACACACACATCAGCTCACACACACACACACGCAGACACACACACACACACACACACACACACACACACACACACACACACACACACACACACACACACACACACACACACACACACACACACACCACACACACACACACACACACACACACACACACACACACACACACACACACACACACACACACACACCCCTACCTATCTGTCTCTAGAAGTCAGGTGAAGAGGCAGCTGGAGAGACTGAACAGGAACAAGGCTGCAGGTCCAGATGGTGTCAGCCCCAGAGTACTGAAGGCCTGTGCAGAGCAGCTCTGTGGGATTCTGCAGCACCTCTTCAACCTCAGCCTGGCCCAGGAGAAGGTTCCAGTCCTGTGGAAGACATCCTGCCTTGTTCCAGTTCCAAAGAAAACTCGCCCATCAGTCAATGACGACTACAGACCGGTTGCCCTGACATCCCACATCATGAAGGTCCTGGAGAGACTCCTGTTGGTCCACCTGAATAAGCAAACTAGAACATATCAGGACCCGCTGCAGTTTGCTTATCGCCATGGAGTTGGAGTTGAAGATGCCATCATCCAGCTGCTTCAACCAACCCACTGTCGTCTGGACAAAGCAGGCAGCACTGTGAGGGTCATGTTCTTTGATTTCTCCAGGTTTCTACTGATTCTACAAACTGATCTGTGTGCTTTTGTCTGCAGATGAGAGAAGAATCTGATTTAATGAGTTAAATAATCAGTTTCACAATTATCCTAAATTATCCAGAAAAAGGTTTTTGTTTGGAGTTGAGCGATCTAAACTTTAGACCAGGAAATGGTTACCATTCCCAGCCTGGATGGTTGGGAGAGTCTCTGCCTCCGCTGGAGGAGTTCAGGTCCCTCTGTGTCCCAGAGGATGGAGCAGGATGCTGTTTGGACAATGCTCTGGATCACTGGACCTTTCCTTTTCCAGCCCGTAAATATGGTCACGAGATGTGGATTATGAGCCAAACAGGAAGATGAGCTTCGTCTTCAGGGTGTCTGGTCTCAGCCTTAGGGGGAGGAGCTCCACCATCAGGACGTTGAGCCCATTGGCTCCCAGAGGCACCATTTTTGACACTTTTTTGTTTGTTTAAAGGCACAGAGGTTACGCAGGAAAGCATACACAAAACTTCTCACCAGGAGTCAAATCACAGAGATCAGCCTAAAACGTTCACCTTTAGAGCTGGCTCTGGTTCAGTAACGTGACCGCTGTGGGCTTTGTAAAGCCCGGCTGTGTTTCTAATGGCGTGTGTGAGTCTCTGATCAGCTGATTGTCTGGCGAACAGGAAAGGTTGGAAAGTTTTAAAAGCTGGAGCGCAGACAAGATAAAGGTTCTGGGAGAGACTTCAGATCAGCCACAGTTCAGTGGGAGGCAGAGCTGTAGGTCACAGCTGCAGCGCGCAGCAGAATGCCACAGCGCTCTTTGATGTGAAAAAGTTAAAAACCATAATTACAGTAATTAAAGCCAAGTGTAGCAGGTAGCCATGGCGATGAGAGCCTTTGGCTTTCTCCTCACAACAGTTGCTTTGCTTTTATCTTACCAAGAGTCCAATTAGCACCTTCTCAGCTGCAGATATTTTCAGGACTGCCTGCCGGATCATAAAAGGATGTGATGTGTTTCCTCTGTTCCTGTGTGACAAGGACACATTCCAGAGGGAGCGCTCTCGGATAAACAGCTGGAGAAATCCGTCAGTCACTGATGATTGGAAATCTGTTTGTGACCGTCCTCGCTGCCACACACACACACACACACACACACACACACACACACACACACACACACACACACACACACACACACACACACACACACACACACACACACACACAGGGCTCTTCCCATCCAACATCATGCTTTAGCTGCCGGCTGTGGCAGAGACCTGAGGGCGATGGTTCCTGTCTGCTTCTGCTGCAGCAGCTCACTTCCTGTTGGGCTGCAAATGAAAATGGCTCCCAAACAGCCTGGCATGGGAGGACAGATTTCTTTCTTCGGTCGTGTTTCACTGATAAGTACTTGTATCAACTTTACAAATGCATCTTTACATACACCCCACCTCCTGTATGCACATGAAAGATGACATCATCATGGCGTCCAAGACAGTTCTCCCAGATTTAGTCTCTTATTAAATCTGAGCGTGTTTCTGTACAATCAGCTCTTCTTACACGTTCGGCTGTAATCGCTTCATGCTTTAAAAGCCTCATTGGCCGAGAACGGGTGAGTGGGCGGGACTTTCAGCCTTACATGCAGGGCCCTGAGGCTCCTAAATCCAACATGGCAGCATCTATAGAGAGCCAGCCAGTGATCAATACAAATATTGGGAGTGCTGCATTTAAAAGCTCTGTTTTCTTCACCTAACCCTCTCAGGCTCAATAAGTCTTGATAAAAGGACGAACAACAAAGTCCTTCAGGGGTACTTCTGAGTTAAAACATGCTCATGAAACACGTGTGTGGAGTAACCAGGTAGGTAGGTTTTAACTGTAATAATCTGCTACGCCTGCCTCCAGAGGGTTAAAACTAAACATTTTGCTTGGATGGACAGACGGACTGTCTCCCAACACTGATCGCTGTAGAAACTCGTGCTCTGCTCTGAATAACTTTATTGTTCTGATGATCTGTGCTGTTAAAGTAAAACAACTGATTCAGACTCAGACATCAAATCATAATTAGGCAGGGCTTTTCCTGCATTCAAATTAGCGTGGCGGCCGCCTCCAGCTAATTTAGTGCCGCCCAGCCTGATGTCACTCTGCCCCCAGCTATATGGATGTTACTTTAACTGCAGTTGCAGCGTTGCTCCACTACATGGCGCTGTGTCAGCAGCGGTGCACCGGAAAGCGCTAAAACCGCTGCAGAAAAAGAAGATCAAAAATGGCTTTTGTTGCCAGGTGGTACATCTATAGAGCTCCGGGAGTTGACGTCACTTCTCCCGGCATGCAACAGTTCAAATCGAAACGGCGCCATATTGGCATGCAGAAGCCGGCAGCTGGACTATTTGTTATTGTCAGAAAAGTCAATCAGACAGGAAATATGGTAGATTCCTGTTGTGCCCCAGGATGCAGAACAGACGCGGACGACATAAGGAATGAGCCATCTACAGGATTCCCCAAGATCCGGAGAGCCGCAAACGTTGGATCATTGTAATAAAACGCGCTATTGACCGGGCGAAAATGAAGCTGTGGGACCCCGAGAGTAAAGGTTTTGGCTTATGCAGCGACTGCTTCATATCAGGTACTTAAACCAACGTTTCCTCAACTGTGTATGGTATTTATTTTAAATGGTTTTATTATGATTCTTAGTGGGCTTCCTAAACTTATTTTGGCGGGGCTGTTTCTGTCTTATTACTCATAGCAGCAAGTAAACATCACGTAAAACGTCCCTCGTGAGTTCTGCGTGCTGCCGTTTCTGTGTTTTATGATGACAGCAATTAACCGGCTAAGCTGTATTTAATTTTTAACCAATGGTTGATCAATTGTCAGATCACACATAAAAAGCACTTTGGATTGCTATTATCTGTCTCACCGAGACTACTTACGTGTAAATCTGTTATTTGTCCATCCATCCATTTTCATCCGCGTATCCGGAGTCGGGTTGCGGGGGCAGTAGCGTGACTTCCCTCTCCCCAGCCGCCGGAGCCAGCTCCTCCGGGTAAATCCCAAGGGGTTCCCCGGTCAGGTCCGGTGTTGTGCCGGTAAGAAGTCCGCTACGACAGCTTCTGGCGTTTTTAAAAAGTATCCCAGGGGCACGGTAAGGGTCGGAGATGTTTAGTCTATTTAATTTCTGACTATATAAAACGATTTCTTCGGTTTTAAAGTGTGAAGTAAACTCCGACGAAGTAAAATCCAAGCGGATCCCGTTCATGTTCATGTTTACATCCGTGTTTGTTTACCTTTTTTGCATGCCAAAATGGCGTCCACTAACTGAGAGTCACGTGGGGTCCGGAGCTCTATGGTTGGTGCTGTTAACGTCCTGATTCCCCCAGGCTCTTCCATATCAGAGCAGGGCTGTACCTGTCTGTGTGTGTCTGTCTACTTGTAAAC
>SSNQ01000141.1:176409-178909 GCA_006942095.1 Nothobranchius kuhntae | reverse complement strand
GGAGGAACAGAGAAATAGGTAGAGAGAGCAGAACAAGGAGAGGGAGGAGATGAAGGTCCTACCAAACCTGAACAGGTGAGTTTAAAGGAGACCACTGAGTCCACTCAGGCTCAGGGGACAGAGGTCCAGAGTCTGGGGGCCGCAGCAGCAGATGATCTGTCACCTTTGACCTTTAGCCTGGTGCTGCACAACCAGTAGGCTTTGGTCACTGGACCTCAGGGACCTGCTGGATTCATCCAACTGACAAACGAAAATATTCCAGAGAAGATTTCTCAGCCTTGGTTGTAGGATCCATCCCTACAAAATGAAATCTGTCAGACAGGTAGGATTTAAACCAGCCTAACGCTGTTCCTTTGATCCCTACAACATGTTCAAGTCTTTCTAAAAGAACATTGTGATCAACTGTGTCAAAGGCAGCACTGAGATCTAACAAGACTAGAACAGACACAAGATTCTTATCTGAGGCCATGAGAATATCTTTTGTAACTCTCACTAATGCAGTTTCAGTGCTGTGATACTCTCTAAAACCAGACTGAAATTCCTCAAACAGAGCATTAGTGTTTAAATGCTCACATACTTGGATGGCCACTATTTTCTCCAGGACTTTGGATAAAAATGGAAGGTTAGATATTGGTCTATAATTCATTGGGTCATCTGGATCCAGAGAAGGCTTCTTAAGTGAAGGTTTGAATACAGCAACCTTAAAATCTTGTGGTACATACCCATTTACTAAGGATAGATTGATTATATCTAGAATGGGGGCAGTAACCAAAGGAAATGCATCTTTAAATAATTTGGTTGGGATTGGATCCAAAATGCAAGTTGAAGGTTTAGATTAAGCTAATATTTTTGATAGCTCTGAAAGCTCAACTGGATCAAAACGGTTCAAGCACAGATGAGGTTCTACAGTTTACAGTTAGTCCAGAGTCCAGCTGCTAGATTCCTGATGAAAACAGACATAGCCTCGTTCCTCCAGTCTTGACACGTCTACGTTGGCCTCCAGTTGTGTTCTGGGTACAATTTAAGATTCTGACCTTTGTGTACAAGGCTTTAAATGACTTAGCACCTGTTTATCTCTCCGATCTGCTCACCCCCATTCCAAAGTGCTCGTTGAGGTCAGCAGATCACCTCCTATGCACTCCCAGGATGAGCTATACACCGCTGGGAGAGCGAGCATCTATCTATGCCGCCCCCCAGTAGTGAAACGCACTGCCTCCCGGTGTAAAGCAGGCATCTTCCCTGGCGGTTTTTAAAACTCGTTTAAAGACTCACTTCTATGGATTGGCTTGTAGTTCGTGATTTGTTTCATTGCTTTTGCTCTAATGTTTTATTTGTGTTTTTATTGTTTCATTTGATTTTATGATGATTACTTTTCTCTATTTGCATGTGAAGCAATTTGGCCCGGCCTTCATGCTGGATTTTAAATGTGCTCTATGAATGAAACGATGATGATGATGAACAGGTGCTGCGAGCCAACCGGACATTGTGGTGGTGGACAAACATGGACGTAATTTTGGGGGGGACAGGGGGGACGTGTCCCCCCCACTTTTTCCAAAGTCAAGTTTTGACCCCTGCACTTTTTACCATCCAAAAACAATATCACGCTATATTAAATTGACACTGGTTGAGCTCTAGGACCAAGCGGAAAACAACCGTTTGTGTTGAAGCCTGTTTCCCATTAGAGCATACCGTAAAGATACCCCCCCCCCCCCCAGGGATGTGATTATTTAAGCATACGAGCTGTAAAGTCCTGCAGGCTTCACTTGTTCAGGGTGAAGAATGTGGACGTCTAGCTTTCACAGAGAGTGTTGGACCTTGGGAGAGAATGTTTGGTAAACACGGGCCTAACAGAACCTTCTGGTTCTGGACGGCCACACAGGAAGTGGATTTATGCTGTAGATGAAAGGTTATTATGTTGGTCAATATATAGGTGAAAATTTACCCTTTTGGACATTGCAACAGGTGTGTGTGTGTGTGTGTGTGTGTGTGTGTATATACGTGTGTGTGTTTGTGTGTGTGTGTGTGTGTGTGTGTATATTTTTGTAGGTGTGTGTGTGTGTGAGACTGTGTTTTTCTCCCTTAAGCCCCTAAAGACCCTGTTTGGTGTCCAGGTGAGAATTAAATCTCACTTTTATTATTGTTGCATTTTTGTGGTTTATTGACAGGGCAACATGCGTCAGATGAGACGTGTGTGTGTGTGTGTGTGTGTGTGTGTGTGTGTGTGTGTGTGTGTGTGTGTGTGTGTGTGTGTGTGTTTGTGTGTGTGTGTGTGTGTGTGTATATTTTTGTAGGTGTGTGTGTGTGTGAGACTGTGTTTTTCTCCCTTAAGCCCCTAAAGACCCTGTTTGGTGTCCAGGTGAGAATTAAATCTCACTTTTATTATTGTTGCATTTTTGTGGTTTATTGACAGGGCAAAATGCGTCAGATGAGACGTGTGTGTGTGTGTGTGTGTGTGTGTGTGTGTGTGTGTGTGTGTGTGTGTGTGTGTGTGTGTGTGTGT